>VRLP01003228.1:0-68246 GCA_009660295.1 Lophius piscatorius | reverse complement strand
TAACATAAAAATTATCTATCACGTTAAAATGTGAAAATTATCAGGTGAAAACGCGAAAAAATATTCTAACATAAAAATTATCTTTCACGTTAAAATGTGAAAATTATCACGTGAAAACGCGAAAAAACATTATAACATAAAAATTATCTATCACGTTAAAATGTGAAAATTATCACGTGAAAACGCGAAAAAACATTATAACATAAAAATTATCTATCACGTTAAAATGTGAAAATTATCAGGTGAAAACGCGAAAAAATATTCTAACATAAAAATTATCTTTCACGTTAAAATGTGAAAATTATCACGTGAAAACGCGAAAAAACATTATAACATAAAAATTATCTTTCACGTTAAAATGTGAAAATTATCACGTGAAAAAACATTATAACATAAAAATTATCTCTCACGTTAAAATGTGAAAATTATCAAGTTAAAACGTGATGAAGATTATCTATCAGGTTATAACATGAAAAATATCATGAAAAAGGTAATACTTAATCACGTTATAGCGTGAAAATATTCTAATCTCAAACATGTATTAATAGCGGCCGTTAAAGAACGCAGCCGTTTGTTTACTTTGGAACCACGTCAGCAGCTTTGGCGTTTTTTCTCAGGGCTTTGCCTTGTCTTGCTCAGGTAGACAGGAGTTCACACCTGGGTGGAACCTCCTCCGAGGCAGAAAATCTCCGCCCGCTGCTGAAAAATCACCACAGACATTCCTGTAAACATAAACAACAGAGCCGCGGTTCCCAACAGGAGGTTCGACACCCGTGAGCGGTCACAAATTCAACCTGAAGGGTCACGAGACGTTTTCAGATGATTCTCTCCTCTTCACCTCTTTTACCGGGAATGACTCAACTATTTTTTAAATATTTGTAGTCTTTTACAGGTATGTCACCCTTTACCTGCCTGTCGGTAGTATCTTTTTTAAAATGACTTCTCAAAACTTACCTCTTTAAAACAAAATTAATATTAATATTTATCTGATTGTTGTTTTGATTTCTTCACTTCACTTCACCTTTTTCTTTAATTTCCCAAATTTGGGAAGAAAAAGGAATTATCTTGCTTTATTATCTTACTTTTTTCTTAATAATATTGGAGGCGTTATTTCTTATTTCTTATCTTGCAAATATAATCCCAATCTGGGTTGAAATTAAAAAACATTTGGTTACTTTGTTGTTTAAGGTGTTAATGCATGTTATTATAAAGTGAATTATTAGAATTATTACTATTATGCATTTGGAAATATGAAAGCATTATCTGTAAAAATGTACTCAAAGTATAAAAAGTAAAAGTACTCATTGTGCAGTAGAATGTTTCCTCTCCGTGTTTTAGTCTTTATATTAAGATGAATAAATGCTGTAAATGTTAAAAGTTGAAGTAATCTCATTACTTCATGCTGTTGAGTAATCTACATCATTCCAATAACAACACTTACAATTGTAATTACATGGTAATTGTAATTAAAAATTCCCAATGATCATTTGATCCTGTTTATATCATCTCTTTCCTGTTAGAATAAAAAGTGTTTTTCAGCGTTTTGTGGCTTTTTTCTGATCGTCCCAAGTTGGATTTTAAGTATTTCTATTCATGTTATGTTATGCAGGAGGAGAAGTGTCTTAATCACATGGACATAATTGAATTAATCCCAGACGTTTATAAAAACCAGAACATCTGGATACAGGTGGTTTTCACTGAACAGGAAGGGGACGAAATATTGTTATCTGGAAAAGTAACTAGTTACTATAGATGTGAGATAAAACTAAGGGAGAATAAAGCAGCATAAAATGGAAATACCCGAGTAAAGTGAAAGCACGGCAGAACCTTAAGTAGATTACTTGAGTAAATGTACTTAGTTACTTTCCACCACTGCCCTTATAAAACACATAGAACTGTGCTGTTACAGTAAATTAGAGTGTTTATTAGTAATCAGATCTTTGTCTATATCAAATTTAATACACAGGCGTATTTCCCTGCTTGTCAGATTTCATTACTACTGTAATGATGTGACGCTCTTTGAATTGTTTCTACGATTAAACAACACAGAATATGTGTGCATTTGTGTGTTTATGTTGTGTAAGCGGTTCGTCAGACCTGTTTTTTTATAATATAAACAGAACAAAAGGGCTAAATAGAAAAGGAAGAGAATACAAGAGTAAAGAGGGATAAATAATCAGTGTGTGTTTCTTACCTCTATGTCGTTGAGTTTGTTCAGAGAAATCTTCTCTCCATTCATTCTGTTCTCAGAGGCCATCTTCTCCAGCCTGAAGACTCCACCGGCGTTCTTCTCTTGTTGACGTGCTGAAGGCTATGCAGAAACTACACAAGCCGACAGAGTAGTCAAGTTCAACGGGTCAAACAACTCCTCCTGTGCCTGGGGAAATTTGAATAAAAACCCCTCCCACTGCTGGTTTCCAGAGCTGCTTCAGTTACAGAACCTTTTTTCTAAACCTGTGTTTACCAGTGTCAATAATATTCAAGTTTATAATTCAGTGTTTCCTGTGTGTGACACCTCACTAAAACACCCACAAGTATATAATGTCCTCATAATAATTCCAAGATGAAACAGAACTTTATTTAAGGAATTGTTTTGCCGGAGATTATTGCAAATATTACAGTAGCAGTGAGACTAGAAGGCAGTCAGAGAGCGCAAACCTTCGCCAAAAACAACAGTGCACAGAGTAAACATTATTGTGAAAAAAAAAAAAGTACTGAATCTCACTATGGTTAATAAAAAGTTATTCTGACGTCACCTTGTGAGATTACGACGTAACATAAGCAACATTTTTTATCATCTCTGGGATATGTCAAAACCTACATGTGGGCAAACGTCATGCAAATCAGTCCATTAGTTTTTCACAAACAAAAATACAACCAAACAAACCAACAAATGAAGAATATTAAACAGATAATAAAAAAAATCAAATAGTGTTCAAAATTGAAATGTATGTACTAAACAATGATAATAAATATACATATAAAAAAGAAGACATATAATATACTTTATATTGATAAAAATGATGTTTGAAATAAATCAATCATATTATAGATAAAAACAATAAACAAAATCAATTTAATATAAAATTAAAATGATCAATAACTAATAACGATCAAAATGATAACTATAAAATATTTGTTCATTCATTAGTTTGTCATTTATTTTGGTGTTCATTGTGTTTATTTTCAGCCGCTCCTCTCGTTCTTCTCATGTTCATAATATTTTACGTGAGTTTGAAAGGAATAAATAAAGTTTGAAGAAAAAAAAAGTTTGTATAAAGTGAACCGGAAGTTTTTGAAAACTACTTCCGGCTCGGTTCACACTGCAGCATATCATGGCGGTCTACGTCTCATGTCGTTCCGCGGTCCTCCGTAGGGCGCTGCTTGTAGCTTTCAGCCTTCCTAAACGGACACCGGGACCTCCAGCCGCCGCTGCCGGTCTCAGGTTTCTGAGTCATGTGGCCCCGCAAGAAAAGAAGATGGAGATCCTAGAGTCTACGGAGGATTACAAGTTCGTGGAGCGGCTCATCCCGCCGTCAAGGATCCCCGCTCCTCCTAAACACGACGGACCCACCGCGTCTGGTTGGACCCCACCTGCAGAATCACCTCCGCCTTTACCGTACATGATCCGCCGCTCCCGCATGCACAACATCCCGGTTTACACCGACGTGTCCTGCGGCAGCAGGAAGACCACCCTGATACGGAAAGTTGAAGGGGACATTTGGGCTCTGGAGGAAGACGTGAGGCAGTTCCTGAAGAAGGTGTCCGGGAAAGAACTGCCGACACAGGTCAACGAGGTCACCATGACCCTAAAGGTCAAAGGTCACTTCGATCTGGAGCTGAAGGAGTGGCTGGTCAGCAAAGGTTTCTGAAGCTGAGGGAAAGGGCAGTGACGTCATCATTGAGTTTCAGGAGGACTTCGCTCTGATGACGTAATCAGCTCGAACTATTGACCTACAGAACTTTAAAACCTGACTGATGTTTGAAAAGCGTCATCAGCGAAAAGTGTACATTATATTGTGTAATTAATGTTAATTAAAAACGTTTTTTTTGTGACAAACATCAGTATTTGCTTTCATTTGTAAAAACAAGTTTTCCTATTCATAAAAAAAAACAACCCTGATTACAGTTTGACTAATAATTATGGCTCAGAGAATCACAGAATGAAAGCTCACAGCTTAAATCTGGTAGTAAACATTTATTTTAAAATACATTATTCAAATTTGTGAACAGAGATTGTATTAATACTATTACAGTTCATTCATGTAACGCTAATAATTGTTAAAAAAAAAAAGTGTTTAACCAGCCACGTAACACTCAGAGGATAGTAGCCTTTGTCTTTTATCTCCTCTTGAAAACAAAGATAGCAGTCATTGTGTCTAAGGCTCTGTCGGACCGTCACTGGGTTTACGGCTGACAATTACATTTTTCCAAGGCTGTTAACAAAGATGTTATTTACACGGTAAACAGGATTTTAAAAACGGAGGCTGATGCTACTGCATCGAGTCGTATTCAACAAATCATGTTTCACCTCAGTCACTCAAAGTTCCTCTGGTGCTGGATAGAAGCTGGTCTGCGACAGAACATATAAAAGATTGTTTCTGGTGGGTCGGGAGCATCACATATGAATGTTTATAGAGTATATAATAAGAAAATATAATGTCTGTTATTTCAAACAACTATCAGTGTGTTTAAAGGTGCAGTGTGGAAACTTTCTTTAAATCTAGCAGTAAAATCCCCTAAACTTATTATTTCTATAAAACTAGAGATCAAAGCTTACATGTAAGAAAACAAACATTATAAATCATTCCAAATTGTGGCAATTTCTTTTTTTTCTTTTAAATTTTACAAACCGCACCTTTAATCATGCCGAGCAAAAACATAAAACACATTTTCTGAAGTTTCCACGCCTCAGTCCTACCGAAGTGGAATAACAAAAACGACTCCATCACACTGGATCGGGTTTTGTTTTTTGTGCATTTACAGAAAGATGAGAGCGGTTCCGCTCAGGAACGGGCGGCTAACCTTCGTCGGACACTCGTCTCTCTGGTCACGATTCTGTCGGACGCTTCAAGTTCTGACGGATCAGCACTCAATCAACCAAAAGTTCTGATGAGTTTTTTGAGCAGAGGTTCTGAGCTGTCCGAGCCATCAGGACTGAAGCAGTGGGAGAACCTCTCTGATTCGTTTGGTCAGTTCCTCCAGCTGGTCCTCTGGGGAGGAAAAGAAGGAAATAACAATTTAATACTTCATTTTGGAATTATCAAAATGTACAAAAGTAATAAAGGGAAGCTTTTTTTCCATGATTAAAGTTAAAGAACCAAAAAAAAGTGGATAATTTGAACAAAAATGTTTTGTATGGAAACTCGGAATTCTCTCTTAAATCTGAATTCTGGATTTAAACTCGGAATTCTGACTTTATTTTCACATATAGCGTGAGAATGAAATCAACAAGGTGTCCTAAGTGACTCTAATCATCTTCTGTATACTTTGTCTCTGCACTGTGTTGAATAAAATACATGTCAAAGATTTACAGAACATTAAGTTCTGTTTCTATCTTTCTTACGCTTCATCCAAACTTCCTAAAGCAAACATATATTTACGTAATGTGTCCCCGCGGCTCCTGGAGGACAGCCGTGTCTGAAGCTGGTTTAGATCCTCCTTCACAGACTGAGATGTTTCGGACACTTCCTTCAGTATCTCCAGCTCCTGCCGGGTAAAGAATAAACACCAGGAAGAGTTTCAGCGTGTTTCCAGTTTCCGCCGGTCCGGTTTGCTCCGAGACAGATGGACGAGTACCGTGATGAAGGACCGCAGCAGATGGTGGACTCTCTGGAAGACGTCGGTCTCTGCGCTGAAGCCCGGCGCGTCTCTGCTGCAGTAAGCTCTCAGGTCCGTTTCATAAATGTGGCTGAAGGTAGCCATCAGCTGCTGGAGGTCGGACGCCGCCACGCGCAAGGAGCTGGGACAGAAGGCGCCGGGACTCTGAGGCTGGTTGAAGAACTCACACTGAGGAGAGGGAAGAGAAGAGGAGTTAGATCCAGGCCGATCTGCTTGGCTGTTCCCTCGGCACACAGAGAGAGAAAACGTCAGATAATCGTCCCTGAACGCATCACAAACGGCATCATTCCACATGTTCGTCATTTAACAAACATCTTCTCAGCAAACTCTCAATCTAAACCTCTGGTTTAGATTCCTGCAGCTCTTCACGTGTTCTAGTGCCACTGCTCTCAAACTATTTAAAACACCGCACCTCGTTTGAATCATTTTTTTAGCCAATCAGAGCCTGATCTATGCAAAAAAAGTCTTTTAAAATGTTATACAAATTAGTAAACTTATTCAAATCAACACTTACTGGACAGGAAGGGTATGAAAAAGTGTAATCTGAAAAGTAACTAGTAACTACAGCTTTCATATAATTTGAGAGTATAAAAAAAAAAGCATTAAATGGAAATAATCAATTAAAATACAAGAACCTTTAAGGTCTTCAGCTCAGGCTGCAAATGCCGTTTTTTTCCCCGGTCGTGTCGTATGACGCCTATTTATTTATGTGCAAAATCTGTTAAACTGGAAATCTGGAATAAATATTAAAACAGTAATCCATTACTAAAGTTATTATAGCAAACATGAACTCCACACCTCTGACTGGAGCTGCTCCAGAGCTGACTGGGTCTTCAGTAGAACAGTAGAAACATCATCGACGTTTTCTCGGCTTGGTTTAGAGGATGCTTTTCCTTTTTCTACCGTCCTGCAGGTGAGACGAAGCGTTGAGTTGCAATATAATAGGGTCCCCGCACGCTTTCTGACGTTTGTAGAGAAAGATCTAAACAGTTATGTAAGATTGTTCTGGTGGGTTCTACTATATTAATTCTTGGCTCTTGCTGTGCTTGAAGGGACAGACGTTGATTCCCCCACAGAGGGCGCCTCCTACAGTTTTAAAAGAGATAAGCAACCTGAGGGGTTTACGATGCATAAAGCTGGACAATCCGTCCCAGCGTACGTACCTGACATGAGCAGGCCACGGGTCGAATGTGGGGCAGAGCATTTGTGAAAGGTGGGGCAGACTCTCGGCAGCGTAGAGCTCGTTCAGCAGAACCTCTGCATCCACTCTGGGCCCAGCGGGTTTCTTCCCCACAGGGACCACCGTTAAAAGCTGCTGTAGGAACTGAAGCTGCCTCTGGACACTCGCTCCACCCTGGACAAGACGGTTTGATGACATCAGCCACACAATATAAGATCATCTGGGTTTAATAAGAGTAAGTCAATTATATGAGAAGGAGTTTCATTCAACCTCTAGGATCAGAACCAGGTCGTCTGCTTTGCCCAACATCAGTTCCTGTCCAAGAGTAGCCATTTCTATTTGTACAAGAACAGACAGGGTAAGAGGTGATTCTCTTAAGAAAACATAAGAGCCAGGACTGTTTCACTGTGTGAACCTGGACTATTTCACCATGTGAACCTGGGCTGTTTCAACACGTGAACCTGGACTGTTTCAACGCATGAACCTGGACTGTTTTACTACACATTGGGGTGAATAGGAGGATACATTGTAGGAATAATAATGTCACATTTTGGCACATTGAGCATTGCCACGTTACTATGGTTACAGATTGCACTCATTGAGCGAATTCACAGCGTCTCTTATGAGCTTTTTCATGCAGTTCTTTGTGATTTTGTTCAAAAACTGTTTTGCAAGTTGTTAGTAAAACAGATATCAGAGTAGTCGTGATCAAGCTTCACATTTTGATGTGTAAATTGCATACATGCTGTAGAAACTGAGACCTACACGGCATTTTCTATAAGTCGTCAACCACAGACCTGAAGGCTACAGTGTATGAAATGTTACCTCGTGATAAATCGTCTTGGTCTGCAGATCTCATGGACATCGCCTTGCACAGTTTCGGATTGATACTGTTATGGAATAGCAAAAGACAGGGAAAAGGGATTGGTTTATATTTATAAATGTCTGATATACGAGTATAGGGGCCATAATATATTGAGCTCATTCTACCTGCTGCAGATCCATGCCAGAATGTTGGTGCGGTTCTGAGAGGGGACACACAGCAGCTGCAGGATGTCGTCTGCTTCCTGGAAGTTCAGACCTTCCACCAGAGGACACGACACAGCCTCCACAGAAACAGAACACAGACAACTCAGAGAAAATCCTATGCAAGGTTCATTTCGATAGTAGTAAAGGTCAAGCGTGAAGTGTTTTTGCTTAGATAATGTCATTGACCTGAGCTTGAGAAAGGCTTGTGCAATTTGGGGAGAATCTTTTCATTTCATTCTCAGGTCCAATAATATGTATAATAATTCAATTAAAAATGAAGTGAATAAAAAGTTTTGAAAGAAAATTTTAAATCCTCAATCAGAACAAAATGTAATGTTTCCAAATTAATGTGAGGTTTTTCTGTCTTAATATCGCCAAAAAATGTATTTAATTTCCGGTACCAAGAAGCAAAAATATATGATGAAGCGAAACGAGCAGTTTTTATGTTGTTGTAATAGCAAACATTACTACCAAGTAGAATATGTTGAGAAGCCGTTTCATATTACAAGTATACAATGAATTTAAAAAGTATCTGTTTTGAATAAATAAAAAATAAAGTTGTTAATGGATCCTAAGAAAAGGAGATCGATCGGAAGCGAAAGGAGGCGATCCAATTGTTTCCTTCCCAGTCTGACATGTAAATGTTTTAAATATATAACTGACTTAACTGATGGCTAACATATTAAATTATTTTAATTTATTTTACCTGCAGAGAATCATAAACATTTCGAAGAAGTTTTTCTTCCTTCAAAGCACCCGCCATTTTCTTTCTTTCTTCTTCTTCTTCTTCTTCTTCTCTGCTTCTTCTTCTGCGGGTTGTGAAACATGAACTAGATTCGTTACCGCCACCAGGTGGCTCGGGCTATGTATAGTTTAACTCCTAGCAGTGTAAAAAAAGAAAGTGTGTGGAAGTTGAGTTTACTATAAAAATAATAATAGATTTTTCCCTTTTACAGAAGCACCAGTATGAACCTGGACTGTTTCACTGTATGACTTTACACTATATTTTACAGTACAGTACAATCCCTTGTAGTCATTTTGCTATCCATCCATGTATCTATATATCTATAAAATAATTTGTTTTGTGTTTTTTTTGTCTCGTAATTAATTATTTTCCCACCAGGATGAATAAAGTTGTCTATCTATCCAGTCCAGTAGGTGGCGGTAGATCATTAAAAACCTCATTGCCAACCGCCAATTGTCTCAAAGAAGAAGAAATAAGTACGTAATTTCCGGTGTATGGCACATTTGGGTCTGAGCGCCACGCTCTAAATATTAACGGCCTCTCGGGGTAAATAGACCTTATTTACTCCAACTTCTCTATCACACCTCTCTTCCTGTGTCAAAATGAAGAAGAGGAACTCCGTGAAGAAACGCCACGTTGTTGCGTGGATCAACAAAGCGGAGTGGGACCAGGTTCTGGAGTACCTGTACTCCAAGGATCCGGGCCTGCAGAGGTTCGCCCTGCAGAGAATCTCAGCGTGGAGGGGACGCTACGCCAACAGCAGCCCAGTGGCCGTGGAGTGCACAGCTGACCTGGTAAGGTGCCAGGTCCTGGACCGGTCCGGACAGCTGGAGGGAGACGATCTGGTCCTGCTTTATGGGGCAGCCCTGGTCCGGTTCGTCAATCTGATCACTGAGCGACAGCAGGGGAAAACAGCCCGCCCACTTCGGAAACTAGCCGGGAACCTAAACATCCCAGAGTGGGTGGTGGACCTCAGGCATGATTTCACACACCGTAAGCTGCCTACTTTGAAATGGTGTCAGAAGGGTTGTAAGGTGGTTCTGGACTGGCTCCAGCAGGAGTACTGGGCCCGGCAGTTGGGAGGAGATCCGGACCGGGACTGGGAGTCCCAGCTGGAGGGAGAGGATGAGGAGGCTGAGATAAAACACAGAGAGGATGAGCTCATTGCCCGGCAGCAAGAGATGGAAGCCTATAAGAACGCTCGCAGACTTCTGATATCCTATGAAAAGGACCAGTACCAGGCTCTAGGGGGGCGTTCCGAATACATGGAGACCGGTTCGTGGCCCGCCCCTCTTTCAGACATGAGCTGGTTATTGGGTGAGATCAAGCAGTTTGCCCTGGATTCCAGCGATCTTCTGATAGAAGTGTTGCTGGAGGACGGATTTCTGGTTCCGACTTTGGAGCAGCTGGGGACGTTGGGCTGTGACACCGGTGACCTCAGCTCTCCCGCCAAACTCAGACTCCCTCAGACCTTCCTGCGGTTCTGGCTGCCCCTCCTGAAGATGCTCAACTCGCCGACCTTCATCCACCTCCTTCTGGAGAAGCTCTTTGTGGAACTGAAGCTCCTCGCCAACGAGAGGACTCACCACCGGGTTTTCTACATCTCCGCCTGGGTCTCTGAAGTCTTCACCTGCAACATCAACCGGTTCGAATACCATTTTGAAACTAAGACGCAAAAAAAGACCCGACTGAAGGACAGGATTTTTGTGAACCGGATCCAGCTGAGGTGGCAGCAGCTGCTGTCGGCGTGCCTGGAGGCTCCCTGCGTCTTTACGCCACACCTCCTCCAGTTGATCCTGGATGACATGGAGCATCCCCTCCCTCTGGAGACTCGCCAGCGGCTGCTCCAGCTCTGCTCCATCTACACACGGACCGGACCCTCGGAGTGCGTCGCCGCCTCGGAGCAGAGAAAACAGCCCATATACACGCTGGAGAGTCTGCAAGAGAAGCTGAAGGAGTCGAGGCGCCACAGCCGACCTCAGCATCCCACAGCGGACTCCGCGAGGAGCGAGTCCCAGAACTGGACAGATGTACGGAACGACAAAGCCAAACTGCTGCGAGGTTCTCCGTGGCAGGTGTGTACGGATAACGTTTTGTGGAGGAACTATCCTCTGGGTAAAGTCCCCGGACAGTCTGATGACCCGTCGTGCCTCATGGTGGAGAACTACTCCACCATGACGGTGTTCGACCAGCCGGTGGAGATGGAGAGCAACGCATCCCGCAGCATCCCAGGAGGCTCCGCTCCGGTGAGGACGGCCGAAGGCCGGCTCTGGAATCACAGCGACGTCAACAAGCTGAAAAGCGGACTGAAACTCTTTTGAGTCACGTTATGAAGCGCAATTCTGAAAATGTTGAAAAATAAAGAATGAAAGTGAGAATGAGGAAACTTTCAACACTGATTGTTGTGGGATAGTCGTTTATTTGAAAAACGTAATATTATTCTTTAGTTCCAGGCTTCTTACAGGTGAACGTTTGTGCTGTTCTCTGCTGGTGGTTATTTTTATGACAAATATGCTGTACGTAGTTGTTTTTTTGATTAGCAAAATGTGAAGAAGGAAAAAAAGGGGAAAAAACAACTTTTAAAAAAAAAAAAAAAAAAAAAAAAAGAGCCTCTAACCTATTTTGACCCACACTTCCCCCAAGTGTGGGTCAAAATAGGTGGAGGGGTCCCTCAGTATGTGATCTGGAAAAGGTGTTACCACCATAAGTATGTTCAGAATATCCTACATTACATAGTGATATGTAGGCTGGTGCACACCTCTTCCTGAGACACTGACAAATAGTCCAATCATTTTCTAGTTTTTCTCCAGGATCTAGTTCCTAAAAGTTTTTTTCTTGACACATGCTGCATCCTTTCACCCAGCTTTGTGCTGATCCGTGCACTTATCTTCATAACTCAGCCTTATCTATAATTTGATAGACCAATTCTTGTTACCCGTCTCGACATACCACCAAATTTGAAGAATTTAATCTCTAATAATTGCCGTTTGACAATAAATAAATAAAATCGTGACTCCACCACCTCATCTGGATTCTCCCATCAGGTCTAATGAAAATCAGTCCAAGTATTTAGTTTATATAATCCTCCGATTCTGGCGCCACAGTGAGGTGAAGAACCTGAACGGTGGACTGAAACTGTTTTAAGTCACGTTATAAATCGGGGAACGGTTATTTATCTGCTCAAGGTTGTTTTTATGACGCATTTGGTGCAGATTTTTTTTCTCTTACTTACTAAAGTGAGAAAAATAAATATTGTTTATTTCAAAGGAATTGTGGCACCGGCCTGAAGGTCCAGAACCAGATTTTTCACCTGTTTTCGACGATCCCATCTGTAGCTGCTTGTCCTGTTTCGGGTCAGTGGAAGATTCTGTCCTGTATTCGTGTTTTTGAGCTGTGGGAGGAAGACGGGGAACGGAACCCGGAGAAAAAAAACTAAGATCTGGACTGAAACTCTTTGGAGTCGCGTTGAAATGCTGTGAATCGTGAATCCTTTAACTTCTGGTCCGACAGTTAAACAAATCAAAATATGGAAACTTCTAAATACTTGTAATGTTCTCTGGCTCCAACTCTTTACATGTGAACATTCTGTGCTGTTCTCTGCTGAAGGTCATTTTTACGACAAATCAATGCTGATTTTTTTCTTTTTTTTTGGTCTTGATTACTAACCAACATGGAAAAAAGTGACTTTTTCCCTCTGGTCAAATATCCAGACCAAGGTTTTGGAGTTTTAACACGTCGCTGACTTTATTTTAGGTAAAACAAATCATCGCTAAGTAAAAAAAAAGTAATAAATTATGTAAATGTTATTTAGTTGCAGGTGTGACATAAAAGCCTTTATGTAGTTTTCTGTTACCGAGACAAAGCTGGAATTAGTTCAGAGAGGAAATACATCCCATAATACGTCATAAGCTGCAGGATAAGGGAAGACTGGGACATGAATATTGTGAAAGTTAATTATAATGTTGTTTTTTTACATCTTTTGTGAAAGTTAACTTTACAAATGACAAATCTTATTTTTCTGCTTTAAGTGCTTTCTTGTAATTTATCTTTTTTTTGCACTTGTTTTCAATAAAATGTTACCGTACCTAAACACAAATGATTTGTCCTTCCAGAATAAGATTAATGTATGACTTTAACGTGTTTTTTAACACTTTTTTTTAAAGTGATGAGTCATGAAATGCAAAGGTTTGCTTTAAAAAAAAAACTAATGATAATAACAGCCCCCCTTTTTATTTAACATAAAATACAAACAAACATGTCGTCTACTATTATCTTATACACCAAGTCAAAATCAGATTGAACAAGAATAAAATGAGTCAAAAAAGAGAAAAAACAAACTTAAAAGATAAAAGAATTAAGTATACAAGTAAAAGGCGACTTCATATTATTAAATGATTATTGTGTGATGACTGAGGAATGTGTTAGTTTAAAAGAATCGTTAATATTAAAACCTAATCTCAGTCTTGCATGTGGAACCTGGAAGCATCAACGTCAAATCTTACTGATGGGGCTCCTGGCCCCGACTCTGAATTCTTAAACGCGTTTCCTGAGGTTTTTTTTATCCAGTATGGTCCTTAAAACAGAAAAAGTTATGATTAACTCTATCGCCTACGGTGGATTCCAGGGATCAAACGCAACGCAGCGTGAGAAAAACACGCACAAATAGATGAAGCACGGGCGAATAAAGAAAACTTCATCAATTTGAGAGCGCTGCAAAAGCCACGACCCATTAAGAAAAACGATCTGCAGAAGCCACGAGACGACGGAAGCGTTTACGATGGACGCATAAAAGTGATGCACCCCTAGGCATGCTTTTTTTAAATGCTTCATTTAGTGAATAAAACATAAAATACACTAACATTTCATGATGTTTTGATTAGTTTGTTACTATAACTGAGGTTATTGTTACTTCTCTGCGTGTCTCTGTCTCTTCCCCACCTCTCCCCTTATTTTCACTCACTCGTTCTTTCCTCATCTCTAGCACTCACTCTCTCTCCCATGTCCTCTCTCGCCCTTTCTCTCACACTCTTTCCCCCTCTCCCTCTCTCCCGCACTCCCTCGCCCAACTGTCTGTCTCTCTGCTCCTCTCTCTCTGTTTCTCTTACACATATAAATGCATCAGCTTTCAGGGAATTGTTTGTGTTCACTGCTTGCTCAATAAAGTTGCATTGAAGGTCAAGTCTCTCTCTCTCCCTCTCTCTCTCTCTCTTCAAACCCAGCCAGTCATGGCAGTAGGCCTTCAACCCTGAGTCTTGGATCTGCTCAAGGTTTCTGCCTATTAAAGGGAATTTTTTTTCTCACCACCGTCTCCTTCTTCTCGCTCATTGAAGAATTTGTTGGGTCTCCGTAGGATAAAGAATAAAGATCGGTCTGGACCTGTTCTTTTGTCTGTGAATTGGCGCTATGTGAATACAATTTGATTTGATCATTTAATTCCTGATGAAGCCTCTTGGATGAGAGGGTGAAACGTCTTCAAGTCTAAGCGGGAGTCGAGTTGTTTCAGATTCAACTTAAAAAGATCGCTGACCAGGATGAATGAGAATCTACTGTACAGACGAAGCACATAATACAATCCAGCTCAACGGCAAACAACGTATTCAGACCCTTTAATGCAGTAAGAATTCTAATACCACCCTGAAAATTCTCTCTGCCTACGTCTTTTGGGGTCACCACAGCGGATCACCTGTTTCCATGGGTTAGTACCCTGCTGGCTAACTTTACCCATGATGATATTTGTTAACCCGGGACCCAACCTATGGAGGACCAAAACTTACATGAGGATAAATAAATACATAAATGTATAAATATATAAACACATACATGTGGAAATAAATAAATACATGCAGAAATGAACAAATTAATAAATAAATTCTGACATAAATAAATACATCTTGTCATTGAAAAGGGCCTCATTAAATTATTTTATATCTTTTTATTTATTCCTACAAGGTAGGAATAAATGTAGGAATAAATAAAAAGATTTTTTATTTATGTAGGAATAAATAAAAAGATATAAAATAATTCGTTCATTTCAGTTATTCATTTCTGTATTTATTAATTTCCACATTCATTCGTTGATTTTGCTTTTTATACATTTATTTAATCATTAATTTATTTATTTCTGTATTTATTTCTAAATTCATCTATTTATTTATTGTTATGTCTGTATTTGTTTGTCTGTATGGTAATGAGGTGGGCGAGCCTAACCTCACTATAAAGGAGGATTAGTTTTTTCTGCAGAATAGATTTGGCTCTGCTGTTTTTTGCCTGGATTGTTAAAGCTAATCGTGCATCCGCCAGAAACATCACAAAATAGTTCGCAATCCTTTTCAGTTACTTCTGTCCATATGGATTATCCTGACGCAATCCTTCTTTCTGTGTTTTATTATTTAATAATAATAATAATATATTTAATTTATTGCGCCCTTTACATTTGGATCAAACCTCAAAGTGCTAAAAGGATGGATAAATGAAGGAGGATTTAGGATGTTTCTCGGATATATATATCTATAGATATATATATTCTCGCTGGCAAGTTTACATCAAGGATGCCCGAGTTTTCCTGACTCCTCGTCTTGAGCCTGAAGCGGAGACGTCAGAAGTGACGTGTCCGTCAGTCATTGGTCACGTTAATAGAATGACGTCGGGAGAGGACTGAGACTGAGACACGCAGATTGAACCTGCTTTCAATCCTTGATTTATCTCAATGACATTCTGCCGTCAAACTGTGTATCTCAAACATCTCACAGCGTAGACGTCTCTCACATCCCAGAAAAGTATTTGCGTTGCTCTCGATTTTTTATTTATTTAACGGAAACTTCTTCATTATCGGTCGAATATTTTATATTAAATCTACTGGGGAAAAAAAAGCTAGTGACTAATTTTATAAACGTTTTAGATTAAAGTGATGTATAATTATGAATCTATCTGCCCTCCATCAAGTTCGCTGCTGTGGCAAATGTCCCCGCTGACGTCACGCGACATCATGACGTCAGTTTCGTCTCGTCCCAGAGGAGCGGGGGGATCCGGAGTCGTTCTCGGATTAAATATTAAATTCGTCCCGTGACCACATATGAATAATTCTGTATTTACCTTTCATTTTCAGCTGCCTTCAAGTGCACATACCGCCGTCTTGTCTCCCAATGCACTAAAACTAGTAGATAGATTTTATGTGGTTATATTTTTTATTGATGCTTTTATCTGCTTTTACTTTGTAGCACTATGAGATTTGATCCAAATGTAAAGTGCGTTATAAATTCAATTTATTATTATACATTCCTGCAGGCAGAAATCCCTCACGCCAGTTTTCTTTCTCCGATCAAGCGGCGTCTCTTTTTCTCCCTATTTAAATCTCCTTTCGTGAGCGTATTTAACCTTCCTGCCTGATCAGCGTGAATCATGGCGACCGTAGCGTCTGACTGGTTGCCATGGTGAATCTGAGCGCCATCGATGAAGGCTTTTTGCAGTCTGCATGCACGCATTCAATTCGGCGTTAACCAAATCTAGTTGATTGAACCAATTCATATCAGCTGTTCTGAAATAACATCCCCAGTTCTCATCTCAGGCGTGGTCTAGCTCGAGCTCAGTCACTGAGGGTTTGTTGAGTCTGTTTCTTGAATGAACCCCCTGAAGCTCTTTAGCAGCGACAGATCTGTTTTCGTATTTATTCTCCAGGGAGGATCACAGTCGTGTCTGATTGGTCACTCGTTTAATCCTTCTGCCAGAGGTCACGTGTCCATCACAAACTACATGGGGGACCTATTTCTTGTGAACAATGTATTAAAGGTGTGTCAAATATGAAGGAATATCAGAATCCCAGTATATGCAAAACAAATGTTAGGTACTCGTAAAGCTGTTCACAAGTGTGTACGGTTTAGTAGTGAAACCAGGGTTTCTGCAAGGTTTCAACAAGATGAATTCACGACATTTTATGACCTTTTTAAGGCAAACAGAGTTAAATTCAAGACATCGGCCAAAAAATCCTGAGTCTAATATTAAAGACTATCAAGATACCATTACTTGGAAATTAAAATAATTCACATAATTGGGCACAAAAATATTTGTAAATTAAAAAAAGTATATTTTGGTATGCAGCATAACATTTTAAATTTCAAGCGAAATTAAATCTAATTATCTAGGACTTATGTGTCTAAAAC
The DNA here is from genome assembly GCA_009660295.1 of Lophius piscatorius. Lineage (NCBI taxonomy): Eukaryota > Metazoa > Chordata > Actinopteri > Lophiiformes > Lophiidae > Lophius > Lophius piscatorius. The sequence goes on along the minus strand of VRLP01003228.1, from coordinate 51,295 downwards.
CAATATTACATTCTAAACTTGTTTATTTTATGCCAGACCATGTCAAGCATCCTTGGGTCTTTCTAAAGTCGCTGTAAAAATTTAAGTTATTATGATTGTTTCACCCCACGACTGAAATGAGGACCATCAAAGAAGACTTAAAATAGCCTTGATGTAATAAACTTACTGACCCAAGGTTAAGTTTCCAGATTTTAGTGTTCAGTCTGCGCCGCATGTGTTTTGGGTAACCATTTACACTCTTGACCAAATATACCATTTAAGGCGCTCCTAGAACTTTGAGATGATGAGATGAGATGAAGCTGGACCGTCACATGATCAAACACTGGTAACATATTTGTTACCTAAACAAAATAGCTTTCAAAACTCTCCATATCAATTCTAGATGTGAATGGGTGGTCGTTTTACGGCACGATCATGCCGTCAATGAGGCCGGTCTCCCAAGATCTCATCCAAACACTGATTATAACTATTGATAACACTGATTTGATTATAAGATCTCTCTCCTCACTCACCAGTGCATCCATGTTAACGCACACCCCTACCTAAAAGAACTACTCACCCCACTGACCTCAGCACCATCCCTCCGTTCTACCTTATCATACCCCCTCCTCCTTCCCAGGACTGAGCTCAGCACCATGGGTGATCGGGCCTTCTGTTCTGCTGCCCCTCGTCTGTGGAATGCCCTCCCTGACCATATGAGGGCTCCACAGACGACTGACACATTTAAAAAAGGACTTAAAACTTTCCTTTTTAGCAGAACCTATAACTTTAATTAACATTGCTGGTTTTTGGTCAGGTTTTTATATAGTTATTTTATTCTTTTATTGATGCTTTTATCTGCTTTTACTTTGTAGCACTTTGAGATTTGATCCAAATGTAAATAAAGTGCATTATAAATTAAATGTATTATTATTAAACAGTTCTGACCATCAATGATCCGACTCCTCTTACCGTTGACGTCATAATGACGAATCAAGACCGGCGCCGCCACGGTTACATTAATTAGCATTACTAAATGTGACACCGACGGAAGCTAGAACTCAGCTGAGGACAGCCTCATTCAAATCACGAAGTTTTAAGAAGTCCCACCAGTAGAATTTAAGATTTGTTTCCGTCACATAGAAGAATTTGGGAATGTATTAAACTGGCATTTTATGGGAATATTACACCCGACGTTAAATTTAAAAACCCACTATTTAATCGACATGTAGAGATGAGTGACGTCATCAAAAGAAGCCGTGTATCCTTCAGCTTTATTTGGCATCAAGAGTTGAAAGAAAACAAAATTCCTTGTCCTTAAAAATAGAAAAAGCTGCCTACAAGCACCAAAACAGATCTGATGAGGAAGAGGGGAAATGGTTCACACTACGGTTGGAGGTTATGCGTAGCTTCCTAGCTGGTAGTGCGAGAATCGACATTTTATTAAGCTTTCTGAACGATTGTTATTCACATCATGAATAAAGACGAGTAAATGTGAAGTTTTCTAGGAGAATTCAACAAAAAGATGTTTCTCTCCGATCAACCTCACACGTAAAGAAGTTGTCTTGATTAGGGTTGTGACAAAAAAAAAAAAAACAGTAATTACTGGTACGCAAGAGGGCATTTTTCCCTTTCATGGCCAGAGGAACGAGGAAAAAAAACTCTTTTTTTTCCCTTTTTCCTTTAAGAAATAGAAAACCACTAGCACACAAAGTAAAATCTATTTTTTCATTTATGGAGTTTGGATGTGGTCGTTTACTTGCTGCTCATGAGACAGTGGCACACAATGAGCGATCAATCAACACTTTATCCTTCACCAGGGATGGATTCTCAGCTCTCATTACTTTAAATTTTTTACATCCCTTTTTGGTCATGGAAGAGGAAGAAAAAAAAAAGATTTACTTTTCAATATAGATTGTTGCTGCTTAAAACAACAAGACTAATTTTATTTTTTCAAATCCTGTCTGGAGATGAGAAACACAGAAGCTGCTCCAACTGAGAAACATTTACCATCATAACGTGCCTGTTAAGTTTTAACTGTCAAACAGGAAGAGCAAAAAACTAAACAGGAACCACTGACATGAAGTGACAAAAATTCTGTACAAAATCTGAGGTTGAATTTTGAAAACCATCAGCATTCTCTCAGAGTGAAGAGACGGTCATGGGTCAACATTTCTACCAAGCTTTATCACTACTGCGAGGAAACCTCTGTTGTGAGGTAGGCGTGGAAAAGTGCACTGCTCAAAAACATTAAAGGAAAACTTATTCATCAGTCTAAAACTTAAGTTATTTAACTTCTGGGAATTTTAGGTGTGAATCAGTTTCAGCTGCTTTGATTCAAATTAAAACGCCACCAGGTGGACCGGAGCAGCAACAGCAGGACCAGCCCCAGAAAGGTTCTGCAAGTGGTGGCCACAGACCATTTCTCACCCCCATCCTTCCTGAATGATTTTTCCTCTAGGTTTGCCCTTTGCTGGTGCGCCCGTCTCCACTGGTACCATGATGTGGTAGCTGCAGCCCATTCAGGTGGACCAAGTAGTCTAGAACCGAAGGTTTGCCAAGTCTCCAAGAACAGTCTCAGGAGCACGAGATTCAAGGAGACGGACCGCTACACAGGATCGTAGAACCCAGCAGCAGGACCAGTATCTGCTCCTCAGTGAGAAGGACCAGGAGGAGCATTGAAGATAACCTCCAGCTACCCGTGTGATGTTTCTGACTTAACTGTCAGAAACAGACTCCATGAGGCCCCAATGTCTTCTAGTGGGACCTGAGCTCAAAGTCTAGCACCATGCAGCTGGACTGATGTTCACCAGAGAACACCAGGATAGTCAGTTCTTGATTGATGCCCCGTTTTCACAGATGAGAGCAGGTTCATGTGACATCATCCAGCAGGACCGGTTTGGTGCTGGGTCAGTGATGGTATAGGGATGCAGATCCTTGGAGCGTCTTCAAGACTTCCACGTGTTAGACAACGGTAACCGGACCGCTGGTACCAGAACAAAATCTTCAGACCCACTGTCAGACCTTACACTGCTCCTTTGGACGCCGGGTTCCTCCTGGTCCAGGACAATGCCCAGCATCATGTGGCCTGAGTATGTACGCAGGTACTGGACGATGAAGGTCTTGATACCACTGCCTAGTCCTAACGTTCTCCTTACCTAAACCCACCTGAGAACCTCTTGGACATTATGTACCACTAAAACACACGGCAACAAGTAGAACCACAGACTGAAGGAGCTCACTCCCAGGATGGGAGATGATGGAGGTCCCCCAGGACACCATCATCTGTCTCATCAGATGCAGGTCCAGATGTTGTCAGGAATGCCTACAGGCATGCAGTGGGTCAAAGGTCAAACACTACTGAGACACGTTATGAGTTGTTGTATTGAGACTCGCACCATTTGAATCAGAAACTCTTGTTTCACTCCTTCACTGGTTCCATTTTTCAATCCAGTCCGGAGTTGGTTCATGGTTGTGTTTGCCAGACAGCTCTTACCACATTTTATTCTCACTGAATTACACAAAGGGTATCAAATACTTTCCACTTGAATATTTTATTTTATGCTGATTTAGCGTTCCTAAATGTTTGGGAGCAGTGCATGCCGTCAAGACGGTGTGGCGCATCGGGAAAAATTTAGATTTTACTTAAAAATGCGTACTATCAATGACGGGCAGTATCAATCGCTGTAGGGGACATTCCTGACTCAACTCTGTTCTATTGTTTTGACAACCTTTACCAGACTTGACCCAAATGTCGAGGAAAAGTAAGACCTTTATCGGCAGAGAGCTTTGCTGTTTAGAAAGAGAAAAAGAGAAGCATTAATATCAAAAGTACAGAACAACACACAGTAGATATTTGTAGCTTAAACATAATGAAAATAGGATTTATTTTTTCAACATGTCTCAAGGGTCATTTACCTCAAATTATACACGAGATATTTACACATTTACAAGTTTTCACACTCTACCCCAACAGGAGTTTTCACAATTTAAAGCAGATCACTTGGGATTTCATCTATACATTCAATATGAGCATATCTGAGAGCAATAAGCCTTTAATAGTTCTTCTCAATGTGAAGGCGCAGCCTCCTGAAATGCTGCAACAACTACACATGTTGTGGAGTAAAGGTAAAATATACTTCGACAATTACCATTTGTTACCGATACTACCTTTAAATAAAATACCAGACCGCTGCAGCAGCTGCTTGTCCAGCTTCTTCCCCTTCCACCAGCGGAATCCACTTTAGCATAAAGAAAAACAGGCTCTAAATGAAAGTATTCTTCTGTACATGGTGCTGGTTCACAAAGAGGTAAATTCTTCCCAAAGAAAGTATCTACAGACTTATCCTTTTAATTGGGCAATTCCAAATTGGTAAGTGAAAACAAGCTCCCTCTTTGTGGACCTTCACCTTTATCTTAAAATCTGGGCATTCAGAATATTCTGTTACATTTCAACTAAAATCAAATCAATTCTTAAAACAAAAAAGTACATGAAAAATACTACAAAAAGTATTGACAAGCCACTCAGTGGTGCAGGAACTACAGAAAAAGTATTTGTGTTATTGCTGAATGCCAGAACAAGATAAAAAAAAAAAAAAACTCTTTTCTGATCCTTACCATGGAGTCAATCAGGCAAAGGTGTTCAGAAAGCCACTCATCCCGCATGGTGGATCAAGCATTACCTAGAAGAAACTGTCAACAAAGTTTAGCAGTAAGATGTAATCAAACCCATTATCATACAAAAAGACATGCACATTGAGCTCTTAGTGGGTAATTCTATAGTGTTCATCCACCTTTAAGAAGTTCAGTACACTGACGCTTTATCAAGTTCATCAATATCTGAAAACAGAGAGGTACTTGACCCTACATTTTGAGTGATGTGCTTGCACTCTCTGCACACTTAGTGCAGAACTCCACTGAGACGTGGTTCTTGTCCACGTGCAGACACACGCCACCAGATGTCTCTTTCTCCTTCACTTTCACACGCTTTCTGGGTAAGGCGTAGTCGTGGTCGTTTGAGTTGGAGGTGGACCCCTGGAAAAGCGAGGAAGATAATTTCATCCCATTCACACCGCTGAGTCTGGACAAGAGCTGGGCTAACATGCTCTCATTGGCCAGCACAGCTCTTAAGTACCTGGTCTCATCTTCTAACTCTTCCACTCTCTTGGTCAGCTGGGAGTTTTCTTGTTTGAGTGTGTTGTTTTCAGTAGACAGGACACCGACTTTCTTCTCCAAGCTGTTGACATATTCTTTCTTCTTCAGACGATTAACTCTGGCAGCAATAGCATTTTTGGTGATCACATGGCTTGACAGATGTTTTCTGTTTCTCATATGCAAGGTCGTGGGCACTCTCTCTGGGGATGAGGCAACTGATGCTTCCATTCCAGAATCTTGATCCTTGGCACTGCAGAATCCAAAATCAGCCAAGTCCATGTCGATGAGGGGGGAGCCTGGGTGTCTTTCAAGTGTCCATTTTAACTCTTCAATTCCAAGGAGGTCTTCCAATTCTATTCCAGTTGTGTCGACGTCATCAGCCAGGAACTCGTCAGATGGACTCAGGATGTCATTGTCGCTTTCCATGGTATCTACCACCTCAACCTCCAAAGGCTGCACCTCGGTGTTGTTCATAACACGGCCTCTCCTTCTGGTGATCATTATAGTTTGACTGCAAAAGTTCTGTCTAAATATCCTGTGGAGACAAAATGCAAAGTTATTGTGAAACCCTGTAGCTATTTACCACAAGAAATCCGTTCAGTAATTTCATTATTATTAAACCCAAAGCTTAATATAAACAGAGTATTGCATTATGAGCTGTAGTTGATTATATCAGAGTTATGATTTTGACATATTCTCCATAAAGTGGTTCCTTATAAAGAGTTGTAGATCAAGTACTCTCATCCTTTCCTTGGTAAAAGTACTAAAACGCCTGTTAAAATCCTCACCTTAAAGCCATGCCTTAAAACCCTTACTTTAGAATTATCAGCCGAACACTTCATCTTGAGTACATGTACTGTGCGGTATAACTGTCCTAAGAGCTTAACTGTAACATGGGATGCCTATGATTAAGATTCCTGCAGTAATTATTTATAGACAAGCGATTCTTAACTATTTTATCTGCTGTTAAGTAGCTGACACTACAGGATCATCACAGCCACTTGCGAACCATGTAAAGAGGGTAAGTTTTCACATGATCAAACAAGAATGTTTACTCACTTGAGAATCTGAACTTTCTCAAAAAGAAACACTTAAACCTTCAGTTTACCCCAAACATGCAAAATCAATACAGTTGGAGATATACACTACCACTGTAATCTTTGAAAAAAAGAGCACTTAAAATACATTAATCATTATGATTTTTAAACTTTAAAAGGAAAAAAATCTATATCAGCAGGTCAGACTTTATAATAATCGGCGATCGGCCAGGTAAGTTGCAATCGGTGCACCTCTAGTTACTACATACTTTTAGATTATAACAATAAAGGCTCTCACTCGACAGCAATGATATAACAACCATGATGATCATAAACATCAAAGTACTCTACTGCATAAAATAATTAGATTACCCTAACTGTCAAGATCTACTGCAGTATCAGGGATCGATCTATCTATCTATATATATATATAAGAAAGACATCTTATAAATTATAAAACTTATAAAAGGTAAACTTGTACTTAAATGCAGCAATTGAGAATATGTACTTAGTTACTATCCACCTGTATCAAAAAGATCCTACAAATAATTTGAATTGATAAACGGATGTTAGTTAAACACAGAGAGGAACCATTTCATTGCACAATGAGTATTTTAAGTACTTTAAGCACAATTTTTAAACATTTTTAAACATTAAACTGTATCTGTATACTTCCACCACTGACTGCTTTTAATGTGCAATCTATATTGTTTGCCAACTGGCCAATAATTTGGCCATTTCCACCACTCTTACATATATAGTTCAGTTATGAATTCAGCTAGCAGCTGTGTTTCCTCTCACGTCTTTCTAACCAATCAAAATGTTTTGATGACGAAGTGAAGCACGACCCTGCGTGTGGAAAATGAGGATCAAGAGGGGTTGTATAGCAGAGAGTCAAAAGTGAGCTTCATTGTCTCCAGGCTTACAAACATGAGTGGGAGAATGACACTAATATTAATGGCTGGCTACAACAACAAAGCTTTTTGTAGTTGGTGCAAAACGTCAACTTTGGCTGAGATCACCGTTGTTAAAAATTCCCAAGTCTAAAGCGCATCAGAAAAAATAAATCGCAGTCCTTATCTCAGAATTCAAAAAGCCAGAGCTCATAAAGTAGATTTGAAAAATGACTAGACACAGATGTGAAAATAGCAGTAGTAAAGTCATTTTAGTTAATGAATTAATTAGGTTTCTATCTATTAAAAATACATACTTAAAGATTCAAAACCTGCACAGAACATCCGTTTTTGTAAGAAGCCATGTCTTTTAAAGTAATAATTTAATTGAGATTTGGCGTCTTTATAATGTGTGAAACAAAATCTAACATTGATTTTAGTCAGACGCCTCAAAGAGGACTAAGTCTGATTGACAGTTCATAGGGGCGGAGCTCCACCTGTCCACTCCACTCTCGGAAAGAGACGCTTTTACGTTAATGGCAATATTGTCTCACTACTATGAAAACACAGAGTCCAAACAAGCACCACCTGGAAAATTTGACGCTTATGATAATTTTACTCAAAATACGATTTCTGAGCCTCTGGTAAGGTAAAACTATAACTCCCATCTGGCAACGCTGTAATTTCTAAACACGCAAGCCATTCGAGCGCGTGGGCCAATCGTATTACCAACGTATGAACGGCCCTGTTAGAAATAGCTGTGAACTAAGATTTAAGATGAATTTCCTATTCATGCCACACAAATACCGTCTTATAAAAATCTTCAGACGCTACAATGACTTTAGCTATTTATTCACAACGTTTAACATTGATGCAAAGTGAAGGCCATTTGCAAACAAGGCCTTCACTGACCAAAGCCTGCATTAGCATCCAGCTAACGGTGGTTGATGTCTTTTAAATAATTCTACAAACATTTAGATGTTACGGTGCATATGAACATGTGAAGTTCCATACACTTATTCGCATATATATTGTTGCCACTGCCTGTTTAAACGTCAGGTATAGGAATACATGAAAAGTTTGGATTAGCTAAGGATACGCCAACCCAGCTAACGTCAAAGAAGGCCAGCGGCGTTTATCTACTCCAATACAGAAGTGAAGCACCATCTATTATGAAATATTAAACTTACCGTTCTCTTTGAATAAATAAACTAAAGCAGAGTAGCGACTGGCGACTCTGCGCTTATTTCTAAAAGGCTTCTTTACCGCTTCCAGACGACAATGGCGCAGTTTTACTACTTCCTCCTCTTCTTCCTCGGCAGCTACTGCTGCAAACTTCTTCTTCTTCGGATTATGATGACGCTTTATTTTCTTCTGCGTCTTGCAAGTTTTTTTTTTGGCGGTGGCCAACAACAAAATGGCGCATTAGCGCCACCAACTGGAATGGAGTGTAATCGGGATAATATATATATATATATATATATATGTATATATATATATATATATATGTATATATATATACATATATATATATAAAATAAATAGCTAAATAACAATAAATAAAGATGATATTAATAAATGATATTTTAAATAACCCAAATAATGTTAAATAACTAAAAAAATTATATTCTGTATATTAAATTTGTCACTCTGAGGCTGTGCAAAAATATTTTATGACATTCATATGAGTTCCTTAGAAGAATACCTATTTGATTAGTCCGCACTTGTATCTTTCTTAGTCCTTGAGTAATGTGCCTTCTTTGTTCCTCATGTCTCTGATGGGGAATAATGACATGCTCTATTGTTTCCTCCTTCCCAAAGTAGTCAAAAATACCCTTGTTATCTTTTCCCATCTTAAATAGTTTACTGTTTAATCCGATGTGTCCAAACGTAATTCTTGATATGATCATCTCTTCACTTCTGTTATTTCCTACACATCTCATTTCTCCCACTTTCCTTTGAATTCTATTAATCCGTTGTCCTTCTCTTGTCTTCCTCCCACTGCTTTTGCCATCTTTTCTTCAGTCCTTCTTTAATGATGCTTTTTACTTCAGTTTTGCTGCAACTGACTTCTAAAAAAAAAAAAAACTACCCAAAGGTGTTTTTGTGGCTTACTCTGTGACTTTATCGGCTTTTTCATGTCCTTTTATTCCTGTATGTGCCGGTATCCATAAAAATACTACTATTAGCCCCATCATTTGAATTCTGAATAATCTTTGATGCATTTACTCCTATTTTATTAGATGAGTTATTCGATGCATCGGTTTGGATTTGGACATAGTTGTGGAACATTTCAATATAGCTCTGTATGATGTTTGAAATTAAAATGATCTTATTGTTGTTCTTTTGTCCCAATATTGTTCAATCAACTGTTACATGTGGAATAATCCAAGGTTGTGTTGTAAGAATTGGAACTGCTGGACTGACATTTAAGTGGGCCATTTCAAGTTCTGTTGCTTTATATATATATATATATATATATATATATATATATATATATATATATATATATATATATATATATATATATATATATATATATATATATATATATATAAATATGAATGTATATATATATGTATATGTATGTGTATATATATATATATATTCAGTGTCTTTTTGTTCTGCCAGTACATTCCAGCTATAGGAGGGAAAGGGACAAAAGATATTTATGGTTTATAAAGGGTTTGTTAAGACAGATGATATCCTATTATCCCCTTTAGAGTTAAATAAAGTTACTGTCCTTTAATGTTTTGATCACTTTCAGTGGGACTTGGTGACGATAGTGTGGGATTTTAAAGGTGGAGGTATTAAAAGGAATTTAAAGGTGGAGGTATGATTTCTGTTGGAATTAAATGCAAATTAGCCACAGCAGCGAAATACACAAACCCATCTGATACGTCTGATACGGTAAGTTTAATGGGGAACAGATGTGTGTGTACGTGTGTGTTTGTGTGTGTTTGTGTGTGTGTGTAGGCGTTAGTGTATGCGTGCGAGTGTAGGAGTGTGTTAGTAGGTTTATGTGTGTTTGTGTGTGTGTGTGTGAGTGTAAGTGCGTGTTATTAGGTTTGTGTGAGAAGGTGTGTGTGAGAAGGTGTGTGCTTGCATGCGTTTGTGTGCGTGTGTGTATAGGTGTGTGTTTGTGTGAAGGTGTTTGCAGCTACGTGTGTGCATGTGTTTGTGTATCAGTATGTAGATATGTGTGCGTGTTTGTGTGTTTGTGTATCAGTGTGTACATTTGTGTGTGTGTGTGTGTGTGCGTTGAATCAAAAAGAACAATAATACAAAGATGAACAGGGACTCTAAACTGGAAGTTGTTGCATGCAGCCTATGTGCTATTAAAGCTGAGATTCTTTGTGGGCATATCAACAAAAGGGAATTCTGATCATCCAGTGATCAGAAAAGATCTGTGTCTGAGGGAATTTTGTATAAAATTGTAAAACCACGATTAAAAGTATTACAGTACATTTTCTGATTTGGTTCTCTTTCGCTGCCGGTGGTTATTTCCCCTCAAGGTGTTGTTGTTTGGCATCGTGAGCTTCTTAAATCAGAATCAACCCAGTTTACAGATTGAAATAAAACGTCTTATTATCAGTTTGACTCCCAAAAGTCACATGACACACTTTTTGATTTCATTATGATAAAAAAAGAAAAAAAGCCACAACAACAACAAAGTCGTTCCTCAGAGCAGACAAGATCTTGGACGGAGTATATTTTCACTGGTTCTTGCTGTTTTGATTTATATACTTTATAGCGTATTCATTACATTTAAATTTACTGGAATTGTAAATCACAAAATTTGAATTCTATTGGGTTAAATCTCTGCGATGGAGCGATGACAAAAAAACACTTTAAATATAATATACTACATATAATTCAAAATGGTCAACTTCATGTTACGTCATAGAACCGCGAGCACTTTTGTTCAGATGTTTATATATATCGTATATATATGATACAAATGTCTACCAGATTTCATGCTTTGGGTGCTGCTTCTTTGAAGTATTCTAGGGGGCGCTGCGGAGCCATTCATTCATGGCTTTTGCCAGAACCAATGATAAACTTATATTTCTCCTATAACTGACACTTTTAAAAGGTTTCATGCGGTGTTAGTAACGGTTACGCCCTCAAAAAAACAATTCACTTTCAGGAATAATAATAAATAATCAGTTTCGGTTTGGTACTCAGGCATTAATATTAGGATGATAAGAAGCCTGGATTAAATAGACACCAGCAGGCTAGCTTAGCACGCTGAAGTGAAGGGCACCAGTGTTGAACTGATCCTTACATTTTCTATTTCTAAAACTAAAGTTTGGCCCCTTGATTTTGATTTAATTCATTTTCCTTTGAAAAAGTATGTATTTTTACATTTTTGCACATCGAATTATGGAACTGCAAAGTCGAGGATATTATGGAATCATCATAACCGCCGTCAACTAGTTCATTCTCAGACTTTATACCCACATAGAGCTCAGAGCGGGGAAGAACTGGATTGATTTTGGGAAATGTCGGCTGCATATTTCCGTCACTGAAGAGAGCTTTATCTCTCAAAGCCATCATTTGTTCTCTGCCGTTGGTCCAATTTTATATCATAGTTGACTCTAATAGTTCATATTTTAGTCACTAGGGGGAGAATCTTTATGAAAAACCCTGTTTTTCAGACATACATTCGAATTTGAGGATCGATCTGCGGGATTTCATGTACAACGCAGGGGATTGAGGGCTTTTCGGTGACATACCGTTGCTGTCAGGGTGCGACAGGGGGGCTGAACGCTGCCAATCAGTCGGTCTAAAGTCAAACCTCACTTTTTAAACTCCATTGAATCACGATTTGAATTCTTTATTTTTCTGTTCCGCTGCATCACAATCAACCAGAAACTTGGCACGTCATGCTTTCACGCCACTAGAGGGCAGCAGACAGATCGACAAAACAAGATCAACATGATCAAGGCCCCCCGCCTCAGTGGATCCGTTCTATACCGTGGGTGCTGCAGTCTATTTGAGGATTCTGGCGGTTTTGGGTCGTTAATCTGATCACTCTGATTAATTGGGGTGCGAGTGCTGATGGAGGAAAACGTTAATTACATTTCCTGCAGCGGACGAGCAGCTTGACTTCATTTATTATTCAAATCTCACGCCCACAGGAAGAGTCCACGTCTTTGGTTCATTAATAATCCGTGTTCTCCTGCACAGTCCGGCTTCATTGGGTGAAATAATTTTTTAGTGAGCTGTCTCAAAATATTCATTGCAGTCACTAAAAGGTTAATTCTGTTTCTTGTATTCTTTTTCTTCGGGCTGCTTGAACACGACACGTGGCGGTGACGTTGGCGCCGTACCTTTAAATACTAAAGTCAGTTTCTCTTATCATTAAAGTTAAAACAAACAGCAAAGTCTTATCCTGATGCTGGGGGGATTGTGCCGGTGCAGGTCTCCAGCTATGAGGAAATAATCCCTGTGGGCGGATTGGAGAGCAAACGATTATCCACACATGGGAAAGTGGGATGAGCTCAGATCCTGTGTGCACATGACTAACCCACCCACAGTATGCAATAACAAAGATTGTTTTTAAGTATTTATTGCTTTTATGAAACCGCCTATCTACAGCAGATGCATTGTGGGGGCTCGGTAATGTTCCGGGTCACTCTGAAACTGGAAACCTGAAGCTCCTGATGACGGGAAAATGGATTCCATCAAGAATCAAACGGGAAAATTCCTGCAGAAAACGTTTTTCCTTTCTTGAGGAAGCTGAGAGGTGGGCGTCGTTGGACATTCCACTAGGAATGTCAGCCGCTTGAGTGGAATTCCATCGGGAATCTCTGGTGGGATTAGAAGGAGGCGTTAGCGGAACATAAACCTAGGAATGCTTCCAGAACTGACGTTTGGTAATACATCATGTATTACACACACTACTACTACTTCTACTACTTCTACTACTTCTACTACTTCTACTACTAGTACTACTTCTACTACTTCTACTACTTCTACTACTAGTACTACTTCTACTACTTCTACTACTAGTACTACTTCTACTACTTCTACTACTAGTACTACTTCTACTACTTCTACTACTTCTACTACTAGTACTGTAAAGATTTGTCAAGAAGGGGTTGAATACTTTCACAGACTGTGGTCACCAGTAAACAAAGAATTTAGGATTGTGTCAGATGTAGTGAAAAAAAACCCTTGTGTTGATTTAATCTCACTGAGCACAGAAGCTTGACTGAAATATTCTAATAAGCTATTAAAGAATATAGATATATGGAAATATAGATATATTTTACCTTAATAAGAGTTACGTACGGATCAATATTTACCATATTGCATGATTCCTGCTCAGCTCTTTGGTCGAGTCGCTATGAGTCGTTGTAAAATGTGACTGAACATGTTTATAACCTGGTTGCCGCATGTGTGTGCGAAAGAGTGAGGGGCCAAGGACGGAGCCCTGGAGGACACCACGGGTCAAAGGGACCACAGAATGTTAAATGAGGTATTAGCCATGGCTGCTGAGAAAGTTTGATAATTAGCAATTTTCGTGGACATATAAAATCATCACAACTATTTCATCTAGAACACAAATGTGTTTTTGTAGCAGAGAAACAACAAAGGCTGCAATTTTCTGCAACAACTTGATGGGATGGTGTGAAACATTTATGTTAGCCTTTAAGAATAATAATAATAATACTGTAATAACAATAATATTCACAATAGTGCTCATAATGATAATGATAGTACTACTACTACTACTACTACTACTAATAATAATAATAATAATAATACTGTAATAACAATAATAATTACAGTAGTGTTCATAATGATAATAATAGTACTACTACTACTACTACTACTACTAATAATAATAATAATAATAATAATAATAATACCATCACCCTACAGGGTGAAAAAGCACAAAAGACTCCAGGGAAGAAGTCGAGTTAATAACATGTATTAGTGGGAGGTGAATGTGTATCAAAGGAGAGAGAGAGGGAGAGTTAAGCTTAATTCATAATGCATTATGGGAAATCCTCTAGCAGTTTTAACCTATAGCAACATGGCTAATAGTTAGCTAAGGCCTGTAATTCATGATGACACCGTTTCTCCCTGAGCTCAGGATTCTGACTCGGCTCTCTGTATTCACAAAGCGTTCTGACAGGCTGCATTTGTGGACCGGCGCTGATGCAAATATATGAAATGTTAAAAAAAAGAAAAAAGAAAAAAGAAAGTCCTTTGGAACATTTACAAAAGTGATTTATCAGCACACTGAGCTGAGTTGTCGTCTCGTAGAGAAATTTCCATTGCCCTTACTTCACTTTAGATGCTCTATTTGCATAATCTATGCCAGGTCCACGTTGGTTATGGGTCGTTCAGAATCTGACACCGCTGAAGGAAATTCCTGCCGGTGATAAACGATTCATAATTTCTCATTATAAATCAAAAGCCACCGGGCTGTCAGAAGCAACAGGATGTAACAATTTCTCCTCATTTTTGCATAATCAAATAACGCGGTGGCGTTTTCTTATGCAGCATAGAGGTCAGGTTCTCTGAAGGGAGGGGAATATGTCGAGAGTGAGATGCCTTTAAATGTCTCCTAAAGTTCTGCGTCCCCACAGGCTTTACTGGACCCGAGAACGAAACCTTCTTTCAAAGCCCTCTTTATGGGTTGTGTCTTTTTTATTTTGTTTTAGTTTGTGTTTTCATAAAGCAATCATGGGAGTTTGTGCAAATCTACTTTCTTCTCATTGCCTTCAGCAGTATTTTGTCTTCTCACCAGCAGAGGGAGTACTGGTTCTACTGGTTACTGCATCTGGAGCGGCTTCTGAAACATTCTGACATCAACTGTGTTTAAGAAGTTTAAGATGTGAGTACTGGAATCAGGGAAGGATGTTTGAGGGCAACATAAGGAAGCAGCGTAGAAAGGGAGCCCTTACATTATGACCGATGGATCCTTCATAGTCAGTCTTCATCAAACCGAAATTTCATTTCGTTGGGTAATTTATTCAGTTAATATCTTAGACACTCCAAATTTTTACATTAAATGCCAAATCCTTTGTACAAGCCTGTTTTTAAAACTGTAGAACTAAATAAACAAAAAAAGGAAATGAAAAAAAAGAAGAAATTAAATCAGACTCAAGGAATTATTTTATCATGAAATTCTATATTTCTTTGAAAATTCACAGTTTAAATAAGATTATCTCAACCGCTACTACCTTTGTAATAAAGTGAAAACTCCTTTCTGTTTTAGTAGAGCATTTTTTTAATAAAAACTAATTCACAGTTTTTAGACTTTTTTTGGGTTGAATAAAGTTATAAATAATAATAAAGTCATTCTGCTTAGTCACTCATATGCTAGAATATGCCACAAAATTATTATTATTATCAAATACAACCTTTTGAATATTCCTGATTAATGCATCCTGTGTGGTGTCCCACCTGGCCTCTATCCTGGGCCCCTTACCCTTTAGCATATACATGCTGCCACTGCGTCGTATTCTAATCAGGTTCAGTCACATTCTTCAATAAGAAATAGAAACTCAAAATGTGCTCAACCAAACAGATGAGCGGGACACTAAAGGGTTAATAAATCAGTCACCAAACACTCTTTTTCATTAATTGCATTTAAACAGCTGCAGGTCGCAAAAAGCAGTCCATAAGTGCTGATGGCAACAAATTCAAAATAAATAAAAGAAGAAGAGAAAAAGGAATCATTCTAGAATGATGCTAATCATTCTTTAATATATTCATACGGTGTTGTTCTGCACGAAAGATCTTTCCAGTGGGGTAAACTGTGTTTATACGAAGCAATGAAAAACTCATTTAGTGAACCCAGAGGGGAAAAACAGCAACATACTAATCTGAGCATGAGCTGCTCAGATGCTGCGGAAAGTTCCTTATTCAGTTTTTCACCTTTGAATCCTTATTTTCTGCTTGGTTTTCTGACTGAATGGCCGGTTTCAAGTAAAATTAACAAATTCTAATGCCTTAATAACCTTATTTATTAACGCATTTAACCTTTTCCTGACGACCCAGTTTGAACAAATTGATATAAAACCAACTCAGGAAATGTAAATGTAAATTTTTACAAACTAGCAACGTCACAATTGGGAAAATGTTTTTGCGGAATTGCAAATACAAAAATTTAATATTTAAAATTTGTTAAGAAAAGTGTGTTCCATTTGGTCTATTTATATCCCAAATACTTTTCTTTTATGGGTTATTATGGGTTTAGATATCAGTACTTAAAATGAGTATTTTAGTATCGGGCTTTAAGAATCTATTCCTCAGTCTTACATTTATCTTTTAGATTTATTCTTTCTAAAGCTCACAGGGACACAAATTCTTCTCACCTTTTTATTTCTAATGCTTGTATTAAAGGATGAAAGATCTATAAAAGGTAGTTTACCCGTCAGTCAAAACTACTGGACGGCCGTCCATCATCCAGAACCAGAACGGTCCTCCAGAATCACATCGACCAGAGGAACCAAGGTCAATCAATAACAGATGGAGAAGCAATTTGATGCTGCTGTGTGTGTGTGTGTGTGTGTGTGTGTGTGTGTGTGTGTGTGTGTGTGTGTGTGTGTGTGTGTCTTAATAGTAGTATTGTGTAATGTTAAACTTTGTTGCAGAGTGAGAAGATGCATCAGGAATGGAGGGAAAATGTTCTGGTAGTGATTTTTTGTGTGAAGAACAAGACCGATGTTCAGAGCTGCAGCCGCTTCAGACGCATGAAGCTGATGAACCAGACGATGAAGATCTGGAAAGAGTCGTGGAGGCTACGTTATGAAAAGAGGTGATGATTTGTGAGCATCCCTATGGTTTCATGCCAAGAAATAACTCTACAGGTGAGAAGGAGAAGTGCTGATGGAGAAGTACGGAGAAGGTTAGAAGGAGCTGAATTCCATCTTTGTGGATTTAGAGAAGGCGTGAGACGGAGGGGCGAGGGAGGAAGGTGAGATTGAAGGTCT
Organism: Lophius piscatorius; assembly: GCA_009660295.1. Taxonomy (NCBI): domain Eukaryota; kingdom Metazoa; phylum Chordata; class Actinopteri; order Lophiiformes; family Lophiidae; genus Lophius; species Lophius piscatorius. Next base: position 34,273 of record VRLP01003228.1, on the reverse strand, counting down.
CTGTCTGGAGTGACAGAGAAGAATGTTGGAGTGGTACAGGAGATGTGTGAGAGCAGTATGACAGCGGTGAGGTGTGCAGTAGGAGTGACAGATGGGTTCAAGGTGGAGGTGGGACTGCCCCAAGGATCGCTTCTGAGCCCCTTCATGTGATGGACAGGCTGTCAGATGAGGTTCCGTGGACTATGACGTTGGTGGAGGACATTGGGATCTGTAGTGAGAACAGGGAGCAGGTGGAGGAGAACCTCCAGAGGTGGGGGTATGCGCTGGAGAGAAAAGGAATGTAGGTCAGTGACAGCGAGACAGAATACGTGTCTGTGAATGGAAGGGAGGCAGGAGGAGTAGAGAGGAGTTTAAGGACCTGGGGTCGCCTGTTCAGAGCAACGGACAGTTTTGAGAGGGGTGAAGAAGTGAGGGCAGGCAGTGGGGAGTGGGTGAGGAAGAGTGTCAGGAGTTAACTCTGACAGAAGAGCACCAGCAGGAGTGAAGGGAAAGGTTTCCAAGATGGAGGTGAGAGCAGCTCTGCTGGATGGTTTAGAGACGGTGACTCTGACCAGAAGACAGGAGGCAGAGATGAAGATGTTCAGATGTTCTCTGGGAGTGAGGAAGATGGACAGGATTAGAGAGGACAGACTGAGATGGTTCTGACCCGTGAAGAGGAGGGATAGTGAATCTGCTGGTAGAAGGATGCTGGAGATGGAGCTGCAGGCAGGAGAAGAACAAAGAAGAGGTTTCTGGATGTGGTGAGAGAGGAAATGCAGTTGGTTGGTGTGACAGAAGAAGACTCGGGACAGGAGGAGATGGAATCAGATGATCCGATGTGCCGGCTCCAAGAACATCTAATGTGAGGCAGCAGCTCTTATTGAATAATAATGGATTAACAAACTTAATTCTTCACATGAGATTTTGTGTTTATCTCTTAAAATGAGGAAGAAGGATTTCCTTCCTCTGATGGAATGTTGTGAGAAACAATGTTCTCCCTTGTTGCTGGTTCTGTCGAGCGTGAAGGTCTCATTAGGACAAAGTTCCATACATTCTCTGAAAGTTAGATTACCTTTCTAAGACAAAACACAACTTTTTTTTTACTTTCTTGAAGTTGATTCCTTCCAGTGCAGCAACTTAAATTGATCAGCCAAAACAATATAACCACTGCTGGAAGCAGGAATAACGGCTAGCATAAGGCTCTGATGGTAGGCTGGCGGTTATAATGTTATGGCTGTTGGCGAACGTGTTCTTGCTAGCCACTCAATCGTCTAACTGACCTTCTGAGTCAGAGGAAACAGCCGGTGGCTAAGAGCAGGTCAGAACGGACCACAGCAGTTGTGAGGTGAGGTTGGTGGCAGGTGAGGTTCTGACCCAAATATATGAACCCAATAGAGGAGCTTGAATTCAACATTTCATTGCCAGCTTGCTCACTGACTACTGGTTCTGTTTCTGTTTCGTATCTCTCGTCAGAATTCTCCTCACACACAGAGGAAAGGTCCAAAGGAGAATGTTACATTTTTACGGGCTCAGAGAAAGAACGTGTTGTTCGTGAGTTCTTCTCAATTTGCCATCACAATTCTTCAAATCCCACAAAATCTGAATTTCACCCCATTTCTTTTGAAGAATATACTTTAGAAAATGGACAAATATGTTAGATGTGGTATTTTCATGCTAAAAAGAAATGTCATAATTACTCCTCTTACATTTTTTGTTTTCATAACATTTTCAATTATATATAAAAAAATTATTAAAAAGATATATCGACATAATTGTAGGTTCTTTTTTTTTTTTAATGTAATAATAAATCTGTTTTCCTGGGATGGATTTGAAATAGAATCTCACATTTTTTGCAATCAGAAAAAACAGAAGAAAAAAACGGATTTTGTTTCTGTGTAGAAGAAGAGCAGCAGCAGAACCAGCATAAACCCTTGGGCTCAGTCCGCCCCCTTCATTGAGGCGGAGGTACTGCTGCCCCACCTCCTGCTTTCTCAACACGCTTTTATGTCGGATCAGCGAGATTCTATACACACGTGAAATTCACAACCTGTTCTATGGAATGTGAGGACGTATAATTAAAGTGTCTACAAACGATATATTTGTGACAAACAGTCAGTAAGCAAAAGGCTCACCCAGTTTGTGATGAACTGCGGAACCTGAGATTCTGAGATGAGGCTCAGCTCATGGCTGCCCCTCCTCTCTGTTTGAACAAAAAATATGCAAATTCAGCAATTTTGATTATAAAAAAATGAATGAAATGATTGGACTCATACAGAAATGACATTTATGGAACATATTTTAGCATTTGTTTTTACGTGTCAGGATGACAGGTGAGGCCCACCTCCCTGGATCACATGTCTAGAGCCATGAACCGATTACGTAAGGGGCCGGGGGCGGGGTTATTGTGACCAACAAGACCGCCCAAAACACTGAACCGCCATCTTTAAAACAACAGCCGAGTTAGTTCCATCGGTTCTTGGCTCTAGACCAGCAAAGAGTTGGTGCTTGTCTGGTACCAGTTTTGAGAGCCAGGAGCTGGTGCTTAGGCACAAGCTGTGGAAAAGCAAAGAATTGGTGCTAAGTCAGACTCTTCCCCCTGAACTAGCCTTGGAACCAGCTCGGTCGAAAAGGGGTAAATGTAGGCTTGCAAAGGAAGGAACAGCACTTTCATGAAGACGATGAGCTCCTCCATCTTCGCTGTTGTGCGTGAGTACGGCGCCAGCGTTGTCGGGTAAACAGGCAGTGATGTACTGATGTTAGACGGTAATGGCGTGGCTCTGGCTTGGCTCCTTGCCAGGTTCTTAGGAGGTGCGCGAGTTGAACCAACTAGGCACTGGCACTAGCACCAGCACCGAACCAGCACCGGATTGTTTTTGGTGGGAAAGGGTTATTGTCAGTGATCCAGGAGGAGGAGCAGACTCTCCTGCCGGAGTCACACATCATTCCCAGAGGCCGGCTGCGGCAGCGAGACCTCGTGCATCAATCAAAGGTGCCCAGGAGTGAGCCGGTTGACGAGAGCTATGAATAACGTGTTTAAGCTCCAGTTAGGGGATGAGAAGGAAGACAAATGGCTCCTTGTCGCCAAATCCGCCTCCTCCCTCAGAACGCCACGCTCAGCTAACGTCAAAGTCCGCCCTCCCCCGCCGTCCCCCTCGTTTCCCTTTTTTAAGTACTCATATAATTCAGATGTTCCCTCAAAGCGGCCCTCAGGACGTTCTGGATGAAACCTTGGGATCCTGCTGCCAGCAGAGGCTCCAGAGATGGAGGTCCGAGACCGCCGCCGCATCAGGGTCCATCGGAACCTTTCTTTTCTGTCCGACAGATCTGATCAGCACCTATTACCAAACCAGCTGCTGTGGCGAGGGAGAAGATGGGAGCGTGGTTGATCAGAGGGGCGTTCATCTCCAGAGAAGACACTCAAGGGTGTGTTTGCTTACATCTCGGAAGGCCGAGCGCTTCGGCACGTACTCTGAATAATCTACTTCAAAAAAGAAAGAAAGAAAGAAAGAATGATTTGATGATTCGAGCCGACGAGGGTGACGCCATTCCACTTAGTTGCCTTCATCACCCTCCCCCCCACGTACAGCACGTAGAGTTCGATGATGGCTTAAAATTAATTTGGCCTTTATTCTGTGCTTCATATTAATTCGTCAGTCGAGACGAGAAATAATTTAGCGGTCGACAGTGAGCGTTCCACCGGCGACTCCCGGGACCCGGACACGACCGCGTTCATCTGCCGATTTCTCTTCTAGCGGGATTGTTCAAAAACATCGCTGTTTCATTCATCTACGGAAATCTCTTCCTTCAACGTTGGCCAGAGATGATGTAAGACATAAGAGGCAGTGATGTAAAAAAAAAACACAAGATGGAGAAAATATGACGAAATAGTGATCATAGTAATATTTTTATTAGTCGGGGTTAATTGGGTAGGAACAGACGAATCACATAGAGCGATTCAATGCGAGTATAAACAGTGTTTTATAGTGAATGTTTGTAAATCTAGACCCTAGAAGGGCCTTCGTGGAAACAAAAGAATATTTGTTAACGACCTCATTAACCGCATGGTGAACATTTTTGACATTACTTTTCTTCCTCATGGTCCGACATCTGTAAAGTTAACGGGGCGGCTGTGGCTCAGTGGGTTGAGCAGCCGTCTCCCAATCGGAAGGTTGCTGGTTTGAGTCCCACCAGGGTTTACCTGTTGTATGGTCCTTGAGCAAGACACTGAAACCCTAGCGCCTCAAAGGCTCCGCCCACTGCTCCCGCTGGTGAGTCAAATGCAGAGAAATAATTTGTTGTTCTGTGTATGAATAAAGGTTTTCATCTTCTTAAACATACATTAAATTACATCGAGTTGGATTGATCTTAATTATTCATCGTTAATTATATCAACGAAAACTCGGGGATATTATCCGATCGTCGTCGCATCTGCTGAATTCCCTGCGTCCGCCGCAGATCCTTCCTGTAAACGCGATTATTCAAAACCTATATCATGGATCATTTTCAAATTGTAGACCTTAGTGCAAGGAAGAACTGGATTGTTTTTGGGAGAGGTCGGTTTTGTATTTCTGTAATTAGGAGGAGCTCTGTAATCATCAATCAATCAATCTTTATTTATATAGCGCCAATTCACACCAACAGTTGACTGAAGCTGCTTTCCAGGACGAGCAGGTTTAGACCAACCTCTTATATAACTTAACAAAAATTCTTATTTCGGACATAACTTCCTCACCATTGGTTCTATTCAGTCCCTGAGTGGAAGAACTGGATTGTTTTTTGGAGAGGTCGGTTGTGAATCTCTTAAACTAGTACACTAAAGGATAATTTTCAAACTGTACACCCCCATAGACCTCAAGGCAAGGAAGAAAGTTGATTTTGGGAAAAGTCAGTTGTATATGTCCCACAATAGGGGGAGTTCTTTGGACCATTTCTCAGATTTAGTCCACATTGGGTCAATATGAATCAACTCGAGAAATATTGAGCTATGATGTATTGTATTTTAGGCTTGTAGTTCCTACTTTACTCACTAGGGGGAGCCTTTATATGAAGAACAATGTTTTCCGGACATAACTTTACCAACCGTCGGCCCAGTTTAGTCTAAATTTGATGCGTATGAATCAACCAGAGGAGATCTATCATGTATAAATTGAACTCTATAGTACATAATTTACAAATTAGGGGGAGCTGTTTTTCAGACATATCTTCACATTCAATTTGAGGAGTTCAATCATGGGGATTGCTCGTACGACGCACGGGATTGGGGACTTTGGGATCAGAGTACGACAACTTAGATCTAGTTTTAAAATATGTTGTCAGAGCTGGTTGAATAGATTGAAACTTCTCCCTGGGTGATTTCATGAGTCCGAACATGAAGAATAATGCATAATAAGGAGCTGTCCGTGGTAATGGAAGGATCTTGGCCCTGAGGCCTCATGGGTTCAAATGATGTCATAATGATGTCATAATGGGTTGTAATCAGCTGTTTGTAGTCAGGCTGAGGACCCAGTAGGACAAACGTAGGACTATCACAAAGTTTAAAAACTATTACGATTCAATCATCATCAACGGTTGCAAATCAATCCTGCAAACTGTGGCTAGAAGTCCAAATGAAGCACTTCATCATTAAGACTATTAAGGATCTGATAGAACAGCTAACGGATCGCACTTCTCTCTGGTTCTGACTCTTCTCCAAGTAAAAAGAGGAAACGCATCATCAGTGATGAATTCCGTTCGGAGGAGTCACTTCCAGGTGTCTGGAAGAATCTTTAAAGGTATTAGTTACACCTGCTTCCTGCGTTTTTAACGCCTCGACCCGTCAGTGACGACAGCTCGATGAATCCATCAGCGCTTCTGAAGCTCACTTATGATAAGACGTAGATTAGAGTAGAAGAATGAGATCAGATCTAAGCCAACAACTTTTTATGGTGATTAATAGCTCGGATTAGACTTTGTTAGTTCATGGCTTAAAGAAAATAAATAAAACATTTGAATTTGTTAGCTTTAAAGTTGCTGGTTTGGGGAACTTTTTAAGAGACCCGTTACTCCTTACAGGACAAATTAAAAACATTTCTTGATAATAATAATAAAACAATATTTTTAATACTCTCTTTTATCAAAGATCTGTAATGTTCTTTTTTTTCCTTACAGCTTGGGAAAACAGATTTACTTTTTTTTTTATTCCCATAAAGGCGCTGTATAGATTTAAGTTATTATTATTATTATTATTATTATTATTATTATTCTAATTAATATTATTATTATATACCAAAATTGTAACTTTGCTAGTTTGATTTTTTATTACAAAAGCACAAACTCTTTGTTCTGTTTTATGTCACTTTGTTCAAAGTAAGTTGTAAGAATAAGAGATTTTTTTATTAAAGCATTAGAATTCTTAAATGGCTTCAAACTTACCTTAAAGGGCCAGTCTGTAAAATTTAGGGGATATTTAGGGGGATCTCTTTGAAAAAATGGAATATAATATTCACAACTAGTTTTTGTGTGTACTTTCAGCTGCAAGTAAAATATATATATATTTTTTGGTGATAAGATAAGATAAACCTTTATTAGTCCCACAATGGGGAAATTGCAGGGTTACAGCAGCAGAGCATGTTACAGAGTACAGAATACAGATTGTCCAGAAAAAGGTGTTTTTTGTTTATCTCCATGGAGCAGGTCCGTATGGAGAACGCCACGGTGGTACCGACGTCCTGAGAGAGATTTGGCGTTTTTAAATTGATACTGCGTTTTGACAAACGGAAGATCATAGTTGTGATTTAGAAACAGCCTCGCTGAGAAAGTAAACAAGAAGTTTCATGGAAAATTTAGCAGTAGAATCCTCTGGCAGCCCAGAGGACTCAACTGGGTTCGGTGCCGCCAACCTCCTGCTTCCTGTCTGGTGCCGTCATTTCATCTACTTCAATCTTCTCATTTAACAATCAGAGAGGAAGATTTGCCTTGAATGCTTGAATGTGTGTGTTGTGCCGCTGTGGCCTGCATGGAGACACTGCAATGACATCACCAGATCCAAACTGCGGACCGAGGGCTCTCTCTCTCCCTCTCTCTCTCTCTCTCTCCCTCTGTCTCTCTCTCTCTCCCTCTCTCCTTCCCTCTCTCACTCCCTCTCTCTCTCTCTCTCCCTCCCTCCCTCTCTCTCTCTCTCTCTCTTTCTCTCTCTCTCTCTCCCTCTCTCTCTCTCTCTCTCTCCCTGTGCTGAGCCCAGTCTGCAGCCCCTTCTTATTCCACCTCATCCCCTCTTCCCCCAAACTCTATGGGCGGTCCGACTGCATTTAACCTGTTTTTTGCGGCGTGACTCGTGTTCTGTCAGATGACCGATTGTGGGCGTCCAGCAGCAGAATCGATTGGAAACAGGCTGAAGAAAAAAAAAAGGTGCAGTCGGCCTTCAGCTGAGTGGAGTCTGCAGTGAAGAGTGTCTGACTGGTTTCTCCTTTTTCTCTGTATCTGAGACTGAATTATGTTAGAAAGATAAAGATTTTAATGACAATGGATTGAATCAGAGGGTAAACTATTACTAATCGGGCCTGTGTGGAAACGTTCCTCCTCCTTAGGAAACCAAAAGACTGGACCAGACCAAACACAAGAACTTCTGAGGGAATCTTCTCTGGGCTCCAGGAGGTCTAACCTGGACTGTCCCTCTGATGTCTTCCTCTCTAATCCTGTCCTTCCTCCTCACTCCCAGAGAACATCTGAACATCTTCATCTCTGCCTCCTGTCTTCTGGTCAGAGTCACCGTCTCTAAACCATCCAGCAGAGCTGCTCTCACCTCCATCTTTGGAACCTTTCCCTTCACTCCTGCTGCTCCTCTTCTGTCACAAATAACTATTGACACTCTTCTCCACCCACTCCCCCCTACCTGCACTTGCTTCATCACCTCTTTTCCCGTACTCCACTATTCTGCACTGTTAACCCCAAGTCATTAAACTCCTGCATCTTCTCCACCTCTACTCCTCCATCTTCCCCGTTCCTCCGTCCTCCCTTTCATTCACACACATCTATTCTGTCTCGCTGTCACTGACCTACATTCCTCTTTTCCCCAGCACATACCTCCAGCTCTCCTGCTTTTCCTCCACCTACTCCCTGCTCTCACTACAGATCACCATGTCCTCCACCAACATCATGGTCCATGGAAACTGTCTGAACTCATCTGTGAGCCTGTCCATCACCATAGCAAACAAGTAGGGGCTCAGAGCATATCCTTGATGCAGTCCCACCTTGAACCCATCCATCACTCCTACTGCACACCCCACCGCTGTCATGCTGCTGTCACACATCTCCTGTACCACTCCAACATTCTTCTCTGTCACCCCAGACCTCCTCATGCAATCCCACGATTCCTCGCTCAGCACTCCAAGTGACCCATATATCCATCTATCGACCATCCATCTATGCATTCATCCATCCATCTATCATCTGTTCATCTATCATCCATCCATCCATCCATCATATGTTCATCTGTCATTCATCCATCCATCTATCATCTGTCATTCATCCATCCATCTATCATCTGTTCATCTATCATCCATCCGTCTATCATCTGTCCATCTATCAACCATCCATCTATGCATTCATCCATCCATCCATCTATCATCTGTCATTCATCCATCCATCTATCATCTGTTCATCTATCAACCATCCATCTATGCATTCATCCATCCGTCTATCATCTGTCATTCATCCATCCATCGATCATCTGCTCATCTATCATCCATCCATTTATGCATTCATCCATCCATCAATCTATCATCTGTTCATTTATCATCCATCCATCTATGCATTCATCCATCCATCCATCAATCATCTGTTCATCTATCAACCATCCATCTATGCATTCATCCATCCATCCATTTATCTATCGTCTGTTCATCTATCATTCATCCATCCATCTATCATCTGTTCATCTATCATTCATCCATCCATCTATCATCTGTTCATCTATCAACCATCCATCTATGCATTCATCCATCCATCTATCTATCATCTGTTCATCTATCATCCATCCATCCATCTATCATCCATCGATGGGTCCATCCATCTATCCATTCATCCATCCATCTATCTATCATCTGTTCATCTATCATCCATCGATGGGTCCATCCATCTATCCATTCATCCATCCATCCATCCATCCATCCATCTATCATCCATCCATCTACCCATCCATCCATCCATCCATTCAACTCAAATACTTCCAGGAGCAAATACTTCCTCACACTTGTATCGTGTTTTTCAGGTTGTCTCTACACTAAGACACATTTAGTTTTAAGATCCAACAGTTGAGAGTGAGATAAACACAAAATAGAATAAATCAGGAGGGGGTCTGTTCATGATTCTCAGCCCTGCATCTGTGCACTAAAAAAAAAAAAAGCACTGACATAGATCTGGTGTTCAAAAAACACTAAACGCTCAGGAAAAAGAAAATCCCCGTCGATAAAATAACGACAGAGTTTGTGGCTGATGCTGCTGGAAAAGCTTATTTTTGAAAATGGAAGCTGCAGCGGTCTTCATTCATACATGATCTCAGTTTGAACTTTGAAAACGACGGGTCCTGTCACCGGAGTCAAACGTTATTATCCTCCCGCCCCTCCCGTTTTGAATGCTGCTGTCCTTTTGTTTTTGTTTGTTCCTACCCTGGAGCATCGGGGGCCGACATTGAAGCCACATCAGATAAATCTGTTGTCTCCTGGATTGAGACCAGGCCATGTTGGCCACTCTCAATCCAATCGGGGAAGTGAAAGAGGAGCCATTTGTCAAGCTGAGGCGGCTGGGAAATTGGGGCTTTTTTAACACTCGAGTCATATATTTTGTTTCCATCAGGGATAAAGTCACACCAAGTACAATTGTTGTTGTTTTTATGGACCACATTTCTCATAAGTGAATAACAGGCCTCCTCCAAAGACGTGACAAAGAGTCTTCTTGGACCTCAAACAAGGAGGTCCAAGGAGGAGAAACGATGATAAGGTGGATCTTATTCTGAACAGGTAGAAAGACTTACCAAATTTTATGAGTCTGAGATTCTGCCTACAGACAGCTGATATCTGTGTGGAACCTTCTTCTCTCTCTCTCTCTCTCTCTCTCTCTCTCTCTCTCTCTCCACCAAAGTTGCAACTTTCTTATAATAAACTCTCGGTGCGGCGTGCCAGTCGGATTGGAAGCGTCGCTTGGAGGCGTGTTCATCTGTGGCGGTGGATCACGATCAATCTTGATGAACTCTGAATATCTGCAGACATGGTTCGAGTTTGTATCAAAAAAAAAAAAGTTTTCTTCTTTCTTCTTTTAGTTTTTATGTGGCCTGTTATATACACTCAGATACATGAGGCTGTTTTTGTTTGTTTTTTAACTGACTGCATATTTAATGTGTTATTTAAGGGGGTAATTATTGTGATTTAAAGCCTGATTAAAGATTTAAATGAGGAATTCTGTGGCTGTTTAAAATATTTTTTCATCATTAGTAGCTATTATTATTATTATTATTATTATTATTATTATTATTATGGGTCCACCTTGACGGGCCGTCCCTGACATGAACCACACGATACCCATGTGGAACTTTTTTAGGATTTTGGGGTAAATATGGAAGCTGACTTTTATGAAAAACAATGATAAATGATCATAAAATGTTGTATTTATCAATCATTTTATGTATTTCTTTAATCTTTTTAAACTATTCACTGACAAATCCCAACTCCTACTATCACATGACCCTACAGAGGACATAGAAGCCCTCAGCCAACTGGTCCTGAGGCTCAACTTTAACCCTTTCATGTCCTAATCAAGACAAATAAGCCATAGAAAAAAAACATTCTTTGCATATTTTATTTTATTATTATCTTTGGGGCCTTTTTCTATTAATTTATTATCTTAAACGTGCTAAAACAGTAAAACTTTATATTGGTTAACTTTAAATAGATTATTTCAACATATTGGTGAATCACGTGTTTTGACCCTTATGACATATATATATATGTATATATATACATATATATATACTGTATATATATATATGTATATGTATATATATATATATATATATATATATACTTTATATATAGTACACTGTGTTGTATATCTATATATACTATACAATATATATACTGTATAGTACATATTTAAAGTACATATTTGCTATAGTATATAAAAACAATAACAAAATTAACCCATTCATTCTTAAGCGCTTTACATTCTAGCTGATCGCAGCCGAACTTCTGATTGGATACCACCAGGGTGAGTTACCAGCTCACTTCAAGGTTAACATAGAAGGACATACAACCGTTCACACTCACGTTCACTCCTAGGGACAATTTAGGGTTGGGGGGGTGACCAATTCACCTAGAGTGCATGTTTTTGGGGTCGTGGGAGGAAGCCGGAGTTCCCGGAGAGAACCCACGCAGACACGGGGAGAACATGCCAACTCCACACAGAAAGGCTGGCAGAGGTGGATTTGAACCCGGAACCTTCTTGCTGTGAGGCTGCAGCGCTAACCACTGCGCCACCGTGCTGCCCTATTCGATGGAAATATTTATGATATATAATATATATATATATATATATATTTAAAATGTTGAATTTATACACCATAGGTACTTTTTCAAGTCTAGTTCTGACAAACTCAAAGAGATCGTTTGTTTTTTTTGCCCTTGTACGAGTACAGATGATCCAAGCACATTGGAATTCTTTAAAGAAACATGAAAATCTGCCCGTTCTGTTGGGTCGACGTGTGTCAGCAGCCCAGAACCAACCTGCCTGCCACAATTTGAGTAACAACCAGCGTCAAATTCAAAATGTCTTCTGCCTCCGAAGCTCTCGGGCTTTTAGGGAGAAGCAACTTTTCTCATTTTCCAAAACAGCAGATGAATGAAATGAAGTCAAACGTATCCTGAGGGGGAGATGCAGAATACAACATACACACTGACACCGTTGTGTTCTTTGTTTCATCAGACGAAGAGTTTTTTCTTTAAAGGCATCTTAACTTCACCGTCTACAAATGCGGGTGAAGCGCTAAGTGCTGCGGCGCTAGAGATAATGAGCAGACGGCTCATTACATCACGCATCAAGATTAACCGTCCTATCAGATGAGGTGAAACCCATGGGTGATCCGGCACAAGCACGTCTTCCATCAAAGTCAAGATCGAGATTTTTTTGTGTTCGCTTTTAGTGATTCACGGCGCCTTTGACTGAGTGGGTCACGTTCACCTCGTGTAGATTTAAGGGCCCCTCTCTAATGCGCCATCCGCTGTTAGAGAAATGAGGCATGTGTGTGAAATGTTGTATCACTGATGAGGACCAAAGACGCAACCCCTCTGGGTTCTGCAGAACATCCCACATCCTCAAGTAGTGCTTGTTTGAAAAAACCCAAACATGGAACCTGAAACAGCCAGAATGATCTAAGATGACTGGGAGCTCCTGAACGAACCGACACTCAGGACAAAAAGATACAGACTTAAGTAACTGAGTAACAAAGACATGTGGGAACAGGTGAGAACATTCTAGAGTCAGGGAGGAGACAGTAGGAGTCCGGACTCACACACACACACACACACACACACGTACACACACACAATTATAATCACAGTGTTCATCCTCCTGTGTAAAAGCCCGGGTCATCAAGGAAACAAAAAGTTCCACATGGGTATCGTATCGTTCAGGTCAGAGACGGCCCGTGAAGGTGGACCCAGTCAGGAGGCCGGAGAATGTAAGGCGTCCGTAGAAGGAGCCCCTTTGCCAGTTGGCGCCAAAGGCGAGGCTCATCTGCCATTTGGCGACGAAGGTCTGGCAGACAGTCTGTGGTGACCACCAGGAGCTGAGGTTGGTGGATACACCCCAACTGGACTGCTGAACCTTGACAGTGTTGGCACCAGACGGCTGGACCTGGACCTCATCAGCACCTTCTGCCGCTTGGTGGTGCGGCAGAAGGGCTGAACAGTGGTGGGGCAGGACGCTGTCGGGACCCTTCCCTTCCTGCCGGGGGACAAATGAATGAAGGGACAACGAGGACAAAGAGACATAATGATGATGATGAACATAAATACACGGAGTGACGAAAAGAAGCGGGGACAGGTGAGGGCGGAGGACAGGTTATGAAGAACACAAAGAAAGAAGAAGAGGGACACAGGTGAAAATCACACAGGAAGAAACATGACTGGGAAAACAGAAAACAGGGGAAGGAACAAGTGAAAGGAAGTAAACTCTGAACCAAACCTTCAAAATAAAACAAGAGACGACCGGCAACGAACCGTAAAAATCTTCCTACGAGATAAACACCAGAACCTGAACAGAACCATGACGAGCAGAGGGGAGTTCACGCGGCCGAGACGCCACCAGCGTCTGCTGTCATAGAATCCTCGGCATGTTAAAGCGATATTTCTCCCTCCCTTCAATCGTCACGACGCTTCGCAGCTTCGGTCCGACTCTGCCGCCGACAGATGAGGGAACAGCTGGACGCTTCTTCTCACTGGGACGCCAGGAGGTTCTGTTCAAACCTCCTCTGTCACATGTCGGCTGATTGCTCTGCAGATCTTCTTTTGCACTGGGAATCCCCAGGCGCCGGCCGCACTCTACAATCTGTCACACCGTATTATCATAATCTTAAATACCATCAAATTGCGTCGAATGGAGGGAATCGAATCCGCCAGTGGGTTCGGCCAGTTTTGCTTGGCTGGAATTCTTCATCATAAAATGAAAGTCCACAGACACCGATAGAACCAGTCCAGAGGTTCTGATTACAAACAACGGACACTCGCTTATTTAAGGAGAATGAGAAGTAATGTGTGTGATAATAGGTTTGATACTGTGAACTCAAAAGTCATAATAATTGGATCAGACATTTATTCTAATAATAATCTTTACTTTAGGAACCCGGCGTGTCGCAACAGGGGTTGGGTTTGAATCCCGGTTTCCCGGTTGAAGGACGACTGCTCTACAGACGTTGTAGTGGTCTTACACTGAAAAAAACAAACAGTTAGCTGATGTGTACTATTAAATATATATTGATATTAATCTAATTCTCTAATGCAAAATATGCTGGGAAAAATTAATTTTCTTTTGAGGCAAAAATCTTTTCACCTTTTTTGCAGGTTTTTTTTTTGCAGTGTAATCCTCCTGATTCACTAAGTCACTCAGTCAGGCTTTGAACTTTTTACATCCGCCAAGGAAGGAGGTTATGTTTTCGCCGCTGAGCGTTTGTTTGTTTGTTTGTTTGTTTGTTTGCTTGTTTGTCTGTTTGTCTGTCTGTGAACAAGATTACAGAAAAACTATTGGATGGATTTGCATGAACTTTTAATCCGGCCTAGGTTTTGGCATATCCTACAGATGATTACATTTTGGTGATGTTATATGTTTCACAGCATTTAAAATTAAATTAAATAAAACTAGGAAAAGCATTCAAAGAGCATAAAATTCCTGCTGATGTCTCCATTACTATCAGAGTCACTGCCAGCCTCTAAATCTACCGACAACTCCAACAAACTCTCTGAGCATCTCTCAAATACTCTCGTGTCGCTCAGCTCAGCTCAGCGCTTTCCACTTCAACATCTTTGTTCAGCCCACTGAGTTCTCAGCTCCACCTCCATAGGAACATCAGAGGACCAAAGGCAGCAAAAGCCACATTCCAACATCACTACTACAAACGGAGTTTTCACTCTTGTGCATTTGTCTGTTTGTTTGTTTGTTTGTTTGTTTGTTTGTTTGTCTGTTTGTTTGTGACAAGGATAACGGAAAAGCTACATGAGAGATTTGCATGCAATTTTACCCAGAGGTAGGTTTTTTTGCATATCATATAGGTAATAAAATTTTGGTCACGTTATATATTTTGCTGCATTCAAAATGACTGAATAAAATAATAAGCCGTCTGGAGTATTGACATCACAAAGGCACTATTACTGCCTTTGATCCTTAAATCCTTTTGATCTTTCTTTGAGGTAGAGCTCGGGGCTACGTTTCTACAGTTCCTTTGATGATCCCTTGGGGATGGAGCTGGGGGTTCAGTGGGCTGAACGGGGACACCGAAGTGGAAGGGGTGGTAAACGAGCCGCTACAGAGTATTTGAGAGATAATTTGTCGGAGTTGTTGGTAGATTTGGAGGCTGGCAATAACCCAGACATTAATCTCAGGAGATTTTCCTAAACCGAGGTTACTGTTGTGCCTTGGCGAAGGTTTTTGCTCTCTTTTTTTTCCTCCAGTTAAAGCACAGATCTATCTTTATGTGCGTAGATTTCCTTCCCTGTTTGAGTTTTCACGTGTAAGCGATAGTCAAATCAAAGGTGGGTCTTACAACAAATAAAACACCAGAATGAGATCCTGGTCTCAAAATGATTTTGTGTGTGTCGTTTGGCAAACCAGGAAGCTGGAGCTGAATCCACAATCATGAGACTGCTTTATCCTTGGGATATACTGGGAATCATCTGAACGTTTTCATGCATTTACAGTCCTGTAAAAATAGCAACATGGCTCTCGTCAGAGACGGCGCGTCCTCTGAGGCATCTTCTCATAGTCCCCTACGCTTATATAACACCGTGAACGATCGATTGAGACGTTTGAGGTTATCAAGCTCCTTCACACAAATTGCTGAATCAAGTCGATGCTGCAACAGGATAACACATCAGCTGTCCTCTGACTGCATCATTTTCAAAGACATCGGATCATTTAAAAAGGGTAAAAAAATGATTACGGTCATATTGATCACCGGCGCCACATTTCTCCAGCTTTAAAAGCCTCTCGCCCTCGCAGCCTCAGTGGAGAGAGAGGAGAGGGAGGGAGGTGCAAACAGAGTTTCATGCCGCTTCTTCTTTTCTTTTTGGCAAAATTGGCCATTGGCAAAGTAAACTAGTGTGGGTCTCACAGCACGCTATTATGATCTAAGCAAATGCTTGATGCTCTCAGAAGAAAAAAGACAAAAAACGAATAAAAAGTGAAAAACAGTGGAGCCTGCCTCTGGGGACGGAGGAAGGAAACGCAGCCCGGCAACAGCATTCATTTTGGCGAGCTTTCATAAGGTTTTGGCCCTTTGACAATAGAAGTGAGTGAAGTCTTCCTCACTGCCTGCATCTATTAGTCTCAAAGGTCATCTACTCAGGATGTAAAGGTAGTGGGGAAGGGGTGGAGGGGTAGGGAGCTCATCGCGGCCTAAGCAGGTCGTGATGAATGATGCATGCGTGGTTGATGTATTCATCAATATGCATGTGCTTCTGTGCGAGTGGTTGAATTATGTTTGTTTGTACGCAATGGATCTCTACAATGTGTGTGTGTGTGCACGTGTGTGTGTGTGTGACTGACTTTAAACTAAAGTATAAGCCCGCAACAGAGTTTTTGTCTCTACTCTCTTGTATTCAAAACTCCTATCCACGCCCGCCAGTCCTTCCGGTCACCATGACGACCCCCAGCCCCGCCACAATCAGTTCTAATAATCATCCGTTTACTCTATTTCAATCTCCAGCCGTCCATCTCCCAGCCTCTAGCGGTGTTCTCATCTCCCTCTTGACTCCTCGTCGTCTTCCTTAAGTCAGATCCAATTCCAGTCTATCTCTTTGCTATGGATTTTTCATTCAAATATTTAAATCTTGAACTTATGCTTAACAGCGTGGCTGTAAACCCCGTGGAGTTGAAATGTCTAAATATTTGTGTAAATAATGTGATTTTTGGCCAATTTATGAAGCTTGTAAAGCAACCAACTGGTATTCTCTGAGCTTTAGCTCAGTGGGAAGAGCAGCCACCTTTGGAGGATAAGAAGGTAGCAGGTTCAAGTCCCACCTGGTCCTTGCTCAAGCCCTTGATACCCTAGAATTCAAAAGAGTCTCCCACTCCTCTCTCAGGATGGGACAAATGCAGAGAAGTAATTCTGTCCTGCTGTACTGTGTATAACTACATGTGACCAATAATTATTGATTGAATTTATAATTGTTGTAAAGTAATGATTGTTATGTTGATGCTAAATAATGTATTTTATTACCTCTGCCAAGGGAGGAGTTCAAGTTTTAGTCTGCGATTGTTTATCTATTTGACTATTTGTCCATTTTCTCTTGGTAACAATATTATGAAAAACAAATGGACAGATTTTGGATTGCATATCCTATTGATGACTAAAATTTGCTGATTGATTGGCTAATAGATACAAAGCCCGCCCTTTTTTGACCTGTCGGCCTATGAGAGGCTGCCAGAGCTGTGAAGCTTCGCCTCACACACAACCACGCCCCCTTTCCACCAAACTTCAATATTGAGAATAGAGTGTTTCAGCATTCATAAATACTAAATACAAAGTCTAGAGTAGTAACCATTATTGTTGTTTTAGAATTGTCCATTATTATTGATGCCTTTGATGTTCTTGTGCTGGGAGCTCATGTGCCTTTGTTTCTTTGATTCCTTTGATGTAACTTTGGGGGGCAAAGCTGGGGGATGGTGGTAAAGGAACAGGAAATGATGCAACAATATTTGTTTACTGGAGAGGAACAATACCCCAGTGATTTAACCGTTAAATCCCTTTATGAAGTCATATGGATCGATACTCAGAGAGTTTATTGGAGATGTCGGTAGATTTGAGGGCTGGCAACAATTCAGATATTAAAGGAGAAATCTCTTCTCATTAGTTATGCCAGAGTATGCAAGTTCAGGATTTCATTTACTACTCTAATAGTTTGTATTCACTAGGGGGTCACTAGGGGGAGCCTTTCTATGAACACTGTTTTTCGACATGGCTTTGGGGGCCTTTTGGGGATATGCCCTTGCTGTCGGGCACAGCAGCATAAGCCTGGTAACCTAAAGAAAGTGATATTGAAATACAGTGTAAAAAATAACACTATTATCTATGACACATATTTATAATGTATTGAGGTCAGTCATTCAGTTTCTTTAGCACTTGTGTAGAACGGGTTCTGTGATTGTGCAATCCGCTCAGGCATGCATTTAGCCCGAGGTTAAATGAACGTAACCCAGCGTATATGCTACAAATGCTCAAGGATATGTAGAAAAGGTTTTTGCTCACTCAATCTTATGAACAACGATTTCACCCATGAAATTAAACACAAAAGAGGATTGTTGGATTCTCCCTCTCCCCAGACCCAAGGATTTCTCGGATGAATCAATTATATTTCCCGTTTATATGAAACAGTACAACCCAAGGATGAATGTTCACAATCTATCAAAGGTTTGATAATTCATTTGCGATGTTCAAAACTGGTATTTTATTCCAAAATAGACCTTGGTGTTTTGGTAGCACTTGTAACAGCACATCTTGTCATTAAAAAAATGATGAATGCTGTGTTCCTGTGTTTGCTGGGGGACATAGAATGATGAGAGACATCAATCTTTATTATCACTCCACCAGGCAGTCCAGAACAACCAAGGGCAACAGAATATTGCACTCACTGAGTACATTTATCTTCACAGAGATATCCATGACAGATAATTGAAAGAGATCAGTTCCCTCTTCTTTTTTTTTAGCTTAGGTATATATCATCTACCCATTATAATTCACTATTCAAACAATCACAGATTGAACTGTAGGTGAAGTTTAAGAGGACTACTAAGGATTTTATTTATAGTGAGCACCACAATGACTCAATTATACATTACTGGGATAATCCTTATTCCAATCAGCCATTGCTATAATTCCATGCGTTTCCATTGGTGGATTTATTTGTCTTTCTAACAACTGATAGACTTTGATTGGCTAAGAGATACAGAGCCCGCCCCTTTTTGACCTGTCAGCCTGTGAGAGGCTGCCAGAGCTTCGCTAACCTCCGCCTTAGACGCGGCCACGCCCCCTTCCACCGGCGTTCAATATCGAGGAGAATACAGTGTTGCAAGCTCGGTATGTGGCGCAAGAGTACGCTGCTTGAGATGTGACGGCTGTTTCTCGGAGTAACAACGCTGAGTGAAACAAAATCTACTCTCAAAACAAAACACCAGAGGAGAAGTGAGACAGTTTAAAGGAGTTTACGACCGCGCGGAGAGGAGGGAGACGCGGGAGCGTGGCAGGAGGCGCACGCGAGCAAAAACCAACCGACTCCTCTCGGAGAAATGGCGGAGCCCCACTCAGCCAGCGACGGCAAGCACAAAGCGTCCACCAATGCCGGGGGCACGGTGCACGGGAACATCCGAGCCGGTACAGCGGGTGGAGGAGGGAGCAGAGGAGGCCTGTCGGGCGGACTGACACAGCCAGCGGGATGGCAGTCTTTGCTGTCGTTTAGCATTCTCTTCCTCGCCTGCCTCGCGGGGTTCAGCTCCAGACTTTTCGCGGTCATCCGGTTCGAGAGCATCATCCACGAGTTTGATCCATGGTAAGCTAGCAGCAGATGGGTTCAGTTAAGAAACACTAGTGTGGGGTCTTCTCAAGCGTTATAACAATGAAAAACATTGATTAAAGTATAATTGGACTTCTACTGAGCTCTTGAGTGTTTAACTGTGGCCAATTAAGGTCACGTGATCTGTGAGCGGTCCGGTACTCATATCCAACGTAACCCGCCGTTTCCCTGATGAATGTCGGGGTCAGTAGCCTGACGCACCGTGACATTTAGATGTAATGGTTTGACACTCTAATGGAAGTTAGATGTAAGATCTCTGTGCAGTGAGCCGCGGTAGAAGGCTTTCACCTGCAGGCGCAACTTTGTTGGAAAACACCTTAATAACCCGATGAAGTCATGATGTTTTGGATTCGGGTCTTTTGAGTGCACTGCAGACCTTTCTATTCATTTATTTTGCACTGATCATTCTGTTACACATCCGGCAGATTGTGATATTTTTAGAGACTGCAAACTAACCGTTTTTTTATTTTTTTATATCCTTTTTACGTTGTAGAATTTGTAGAATTGAATGCCAAGCACAATAATGTGACTGCATAATCCTTGTGATGGATTGGGATTAATTGAAGAAACTCAGGCCACTATGAGTAGATGATGTTGAAATGGTTACCGGAGTTTATGGAGGGGTTATCGCTTCTGCTGAAGTCAATATGATTGAATGAAAATCTTTCCTTGGAGTCCCAGATTCTCTTAGGGACTTTCAACCAGACGGAAGGATTGATGTGTTCAAGTATAAGTTTTCAAAATCAGGTACTCCATCTTGCTCAGGCTGACTCCGGCTTCTTCAATTATGCTGATAATTTAATTGCATTTTATCTCCAAGGGCCAAGTTTTAGGCAAAGAGAGGCTCAACATGGTTCACCAGAGCTTCATCTTGCTGAGGCTGGAATTTGCAGTAACGGCTCTAGTAACATTATAAACACTTGACAGGTGAATACGCAGTAGTACTTACTACCTCGTTACATGGGCACCTCTGAAACAGCTGGTTTTAATGTTGATATGCACTGATGATGATCAGTGCATATCTGATTAATGTCCCTATTCATCACATTTGAAATAATAATACGGTGTTGTTACAGCACCCTCTACAACTGTGAGTATGCCTCGATCTGAGCCCATAAAACAACATCATTTTCCTCATTAAGAGTTTAGAATTGCAAACAGTTCTTTGAAAAAATGTCGGAGAAAAGGGAAGTAAACCCACCCTTTGATATTTAGCAGTTTGAAAGCCTTTGCAGCGACGAGTAGTCTCCGTCGGCTCTGTTCTCACTATTTTCTCTGTTGGCCCCTGAAAATAAATTCATGCATCGATGAAACCCGTTGTGGGCTTAATTTGCAAAGTGGTACCGTCTGCCACAAGTTGCTGCTTTTCATGATTTAGGTTGGTACACTTCATTTGTAGAAGTTAATAAAAAGCAAATAATCATTACTTTATATGGAAAATGCAACTCGACTATTATCCACGCCTCACTGGAGCCCTGATGTCTGTAAACAAAGCCAACATAGAAAGTACAATGGACTGAACAAGGCTTAAAAAGTTTTCTTTTCATGTCCAAATGTCTAGTTACCCTAGAAATGCAACTTTTCTGTTGTAGGCCGTATGAATCTTAAAGTAAACGTCCTCGCTCTGTTAATCTTTCCACCCCTTGTATAATCCTGAACAGCTTGCCGACAACCATTGCCCTACATTATAACCATTAACACTCCAGCAAATTCTTCACTGTCAATGGAAGTCCCAACACTAACGGTACAGGTTATCACATACATCTGACCTCTGTGAGAATTATTATGTTCTCGAGAATAGCAAGTGGAACATTATTCAACGGGGGAATCGTCCTTTGCCACTTAGAAACAAGATCATTCTGTGCAGCTACAAAAAGCGGGTGTCTCTGGTTATTTTCCTCACCTTAGGCAGAAAACAACAGGACAATGATTTCATGTTCATCCCTCCTGGAGACGCTTGATTGGTGCCGCTGGCCTCCGACAGCTTGGGTGCTGCCTTTTCTTTATGCAAAAAGCATTAAATTGTCAAAAAAAAGCTGCTATTGTGATGATTTAAGATGGATCTGACGAGTTTGAAAATATCAGTCTTGGCCTGTAATATGCAAACGCCACACGTTAAACTGTCTTGGAAGAGGAAATACAGCTAGGACTTGTTTATCTGGCCGTGCTAATTTTGCTCTTGGGATTGGGATTAGGCTGATTTAGACCGAATTTGGTGCATGCGACTGGACTGGAGGGGATCTATCTTGTAAATGTCATATTCTCTGCCAATAAATCATATTCTACTCACTAGAGGGACCTATTCCGCGCAACACTATTTTCTGGACATAACTCAAGAACAATTTCATGGATCATTTTCAGAAGTCACACCCACTTAGACCATACTGCGAGGAAGAACTGGATTGATTTTGGGAGAAATTGGTTGTGTATTTCCTACCATAGGGTGACTTTTGGACCATAAATTATCAAGAATTGGTCCGATTTTGTTCAAATTTGGTGCATGTGAATGAACTCAAGGAGATTTATCTAGTGAATATCATACTTTACCTATATTTTAATCAAATAGTTAATATTCTACTTACCTCTGAGAGCTTTTTTAAAATTAAAGATACTTTGGAATTAACTTCACATTTAAATTGAGGAGTTTGATCAGTGGGGGGATGCCTGTACAACGAAGGGGACTGGGGACTTTTAAGGGGATATAACCTTGCGGTCAGGAATGACAGCTTGGGTCTAGTCTAATTGGAAAAACTATCCTTATTCAGAACTGCATTTCACCTTCTTAAAATAAATTCCACATTAATCCTCAACCTTTTTAATCGGCAGTGGCTCATCCGAGGATTTCTGCTGTGGTTATTAATAAACTTAACCAAAGATACTTTTACTTAGGTCCTATTATAAGAACAGTTACTTGCCAAGCTGCTGCTGCTCTTTAAAATAGAAAGAAATGCTTGTCTTCTGTGTGAACAGTTTGTCTGTCTGTCCAGTTTGTTGAGTGAATGGAAGGAAAAGTCACCCAGAGTAATGGCAGGCAGGTTAGTTACATGCCTGTATGGGATTGAGGTTTCCCTCAGGGTTTTTTTTTTTCTTCCAAAGGCCGTCCTGATAGAAGAGTGACGGGAGAGGAAATCATTCTATCTGGCTAATAATGAGCATGATAGATCTTTTTCTGCAAGTCTAGAGCAGATTCCAAAGAAAACTCAGGATAAGAAGTCAACATCTTTTGTGCCAGGTAGAGAAGAAGAACAATATGTACATGTAAACATGTATGTACATGTTTACATGTACATACATGTACCCCAAATTAGCAAGTCTTTAATTGTTGAAAGAATTGCATTGTTGTGAATTGAATGCTTAAGTTTTCAAGCATTATTCCCCAACACAAGCAGGTTTATTCACTACTGCACTGATTTCTTAATTAAGAGTATTATTGGATACCTTTTGTCCCGGACACAAATTAGATGAACAATTTTGCCTTTTTTAAACCCCCATTTAATACAAAGTATCTGAGATAACACAATAAATAGAGTACATTAAATTTAATTTCTCAGTGTTCATGCTCCGTAATTTAAATGTCAAAAAATAAAATGTAAGCATCTTAAATAAACCCACAAAATTATATAACCTAGCTATAAAAAAAATAGACACTGTGGTTCCACTAATAAAAATCATTCTAAAATATTAAACACACTGGGATATTCATCCATTATTTAATTTCACTTCAGTGTCTTCAAACCAGCTGTTAATGTCCTTATGTTCCCCAGTTTTAGTTAAAATAACCCCGAGTATCTGCAGATACCATCTATCTAAAATTGAATGGTATAATCTTTGTTCACATAAATCAACCCAAAGACTGCTTTAAACTGATCTGATTTAAATGCTCTAAAGAAGCTAGAATGTCAAATAGTTGCACTGCATAATCTGTCAAACCAGACATCTGGAGTTAGTTGCAGGCGTACAGATGTAATGTTGGAATCTTGAGGTTGTTTGGGGAAGGTTATCGTCAGCTCACCCCAAGAAGCAGCGGTTGTATTTTTTGCCATCCGCTGCTGTTGTGTTCTATTCCATTTGCATGCACACACACTGCAACCGCAATTCTGAGATTCTAAGAGATTTTGGTCCACAGAGCCCCCTGGGAAACATTCTCGTGTGTTCTCAACTTATCCAAATACGTCGCCTTGTTTGTGCTCAGTCTCTCAGATGATCCTGCCCGCCTTAATGCCATCTCTCGCCTGCCGCTCCTCTTCTACTCTGACAAATTGAAGCGCAGCAGATTTGAATTCCTTTAGGAAAAACTATAGAGATGCACTGATTTCAATTTTATCGGCCGATCACAGATTTTTTTTTCTCTAAAGTTGGAAAATCATAATGAGTTATCAATTTTAAGTGGTCTTATCCTGAAGGATTGCAGTGGAAGTAACAACCGCCTTGGGTTCCAAATTGTATTACGTTTTGAAGTGAAACTAAAACTTTCTAAGAGTCGTTCAGTCCATTATATGTTGGCTCTGTTCAGGGACCTCAGGTCTTGTGGCTGGCTCTGAGCTCCCGCTAGCTTCAGCAGCTGTTCTAACGTTAGCTTTTAACTTGCTAAGTCCCTCGGGCGATTCAATTTGAAGTGTGTGATTACGTTCGTTGTGCCGAACGCTTTCGGGGTTGTTCCGCCGCCTCTCCGTTTGTCCTTAAGTTTGAAAACCATAAATGACTGCATTGATACGTACATTCAGCGGCTCGTGGCGTTCTCTGAGCTAACGCGAGCTTCTCAACTTACTATGTTCCTCGGGATGATTAAGTGTGAAATGTGTGATTAAGGTCTCAACATCTTATTTTGCTCTTACTGGTGTTATTAATTGCAACCTTTGTGTTTATTGGGTTTACTTGTGAGATGTTTGGAGCCATGGCAGCTAGTGCTTGGTTCGCGGCGCATGTGTGTAACCGGTCTCTGCTCAGCCGCTTGCCGATTTCATCAAACTTGTCCTCCCGGCGCCGATGATCAGCACATACAAATAACACAATGCCAACCAGCCTTCTTTCTTCCACTGCAATCCTTCAAAATAAGTGCACTTCAAATACATAACTCATTATGATTTTCAAATCAATAATGAGTTGATCGGGATCGGCACACCAAAAAAACAACAACAACTATTTTGACCACCACTTTCACCCGCCTGATCCTAATTATCTGCATGGGATACCTGGAACAATGGCAGCTGTAACACCATTACAGATGGAAAGAACATTCTTCAGCTCCCTTTACGTCCCTGACTAACAGGGTATGTAGGGTCATACTGGTTTGTCTGTCCACACATACACCGTCATTTAATTGTTTACACACATCTCCTCGAAAACCGCTGGACAGAATTCAGTTAAAAATTCACACATACTTTGTTGGAGCCATTAAAGGCATGAATATTCTATCCACACTAGGACGTTGCGGGGGCATCTCTAAACCAAATGTTCTAGTTACACGGATCACGCGACAGTGCTGCAGCCACAGCGCCTCTCTAAGACGCCTTTGTTTGGTTACACTGCACAGAACACAGACGGAACAACAATGCTCCAGTGTGTCATTTTCCCAAAAACCAGCACAAGAAAAGAAAAAAAAGAAAGAGGGGAGATGCACCGTACTCGGCCATTACATTAAAATCACCTTTCTAAAATATAGATCTCTTTTTCTGCGATGAACTGTGGGTTCTGACATTTTTCCATTCTTCCATAGACTACATCTGGTAGGTTTTATCCTCTGCAGAGTGGGAATGCCTATTAAGAACTGCACTTCTGGATGTGCTCTGAGCCAAATGTCGACTAATTACAAGCTGGCACCAGTCAAAATCACTTTGATCATCATAGTCGATTAGTTTTCCTGCTTCCAACACATCAACCTAAGGAGAAAAAAATGTAATTTTTTTTCTGCCTTATACATCCAACCATTGACAGATGCAAATTTTTATTTCACCTGACAGTGGTCATAACCGTTAGTGTCTTGAGCATCATCTTATATATGTTTATCAGCACCTATTACATTAAATGGCGAAAAACAATCCTTTTCTGTTGCATGGCAGCTGACCATGTCCTCCGCGCTGAGGGTAAGGAGCTCCCAGACCTCCCATCATCTCCCCAATTTTCTCTTTGAATTAGCTGCTAACCTCTTTGTAGATGCTTGTTAAGACTTCCTGTGCTCTGCGGCACTCAACGCCATGTCCTGCTTTTCCACCTTGTGTTTTTTTTTTACAGATGTCAACTTCACCTCTGTTACTACCTCTGCTGCTCAAAGATTCAGAACAATACAGGGCCCGCCTTTCCATTGCATTTATTCAGAATGAAGAGAACAAACGGTCTAAAGCAACACTTTGATGTGAACTGAAGCCTCGGTGAACCCTTAGATAATTCCCATGATATCCGTTTATCCAAACACAATATGTTACCACCTTCACATTTATTTTGAAAGTGGTATGGTAAAATGGATGGATGTAGCAGTATTTATTACATGTATGCCCCCCTCCATTTTCCTCTTCCCGTGTCTTGTTCGCACACAGATCATGACCTCGGTCTCAAAGCAGATTAAGTTTTCCCAGGAGGGGCTGTGGGCACAGCAACATGGCTACTAGTGCAGTAGTTTAGCAGAATGGAGAAAAAGTTGTGATCGCTTTCCGCAACCGACTCTTGGCTGGAGCTGTGATCCCCCCCCTTACTCCTCAACTGCTCATGAAATATTTAGCCTTGAAACAGGGTCCAGTTTCATGCAGTGGAAAAATGTTTTACTGCCGGCCCATCCTCTGTCGTTACTGGCGGGTTTCCGTTCGCACATTATTTTTGGTTAAATCGATTGTAGTCACAGCGTATTAGCCATTTTTTCAGCTATTCCAGCTCTGCGGGTCAGATTTCCTTACATCACGACATAAGAAAAGAACAGCACACAAACACATTCTGCTTTTTACTGTCCCTTGCTGAGCCTTTTTTTTTTTTCTCCTCTTGCTGCCGCCTTCTCAGCCAGGGGATGTGATGTGGAGCCCCTGATGATGAAGTGTTATGTTTCAGGCTGGATCTCCCTGTGGACCACTGTCCAGGCATAGCCGTGTGTGTGGGTGGGTGGGTGGCTCGGAGTGTATCTCTCTGAGAGCGCCATGTAGAGGTGGCATGGTGCTCCAGGTTCAGGGACACCACCATCAACTACCAGCCCTATTTCATTCCAGAGCTTGCAGTTTGTTTTTATCGCGGACTGGATTTCCATTTAATTGAAATAAAGACTTAACAGCACTTAAGCGTGATCGTTACACAGCGAAACATTTCTGCGTCTCTCGACAGCTTTGTTGAATCTCCTTCCTCCTCTCTTGCCTTCAGACCCTCTCTGAGGTCATC
The DNA here is from genome assembly GCA_009660295.1 of Lophius piscatorius. Lineage (NCBI taxonomy): Eukaryota > Metazoa > Chordata > Actinopteri > Lophiiformes > Lophiidae > Lophius > Lophius piscatorius. The sequence goes on along the minus strand of VRLP01003228.1, from coordinate 7,631 downwards.
CTCTTAGCTGTGGATAATGTGCGCAAAGCTGTGCATTCAGCATTTTGTAAGCCGTTCTGGGATGCTGTTCGCAGCATCAGCAACAAGTAATATACATGATAACTGTGCAAGGCACAGCTCAATTAATTTGCGGTGAATTAAAGAAGCTGATGCTTCTTAATTTTTTTAGCTCACAATTTGCCTATTTGGTTGAACCAAAGTGTTGAAGATGGCCACCTACTAAGAGGTGCCTGTCAGCAGCCAGGAGGCAGCGCCAGTCAAAGACGCTTTGATGGAGGATAATGGTGCAGAGACGTCGCCTCATTGGTTGGTGATAAATTGCCTCTGCTAAGCATTTAGAACAATATTTGTGTTTGTGAGCTCATCTGCTCATTAGAAGCTTCATAGGGTGTTGGGAGCTTTTTAAACTGTTTGTTTAGTTTAACATTTAATTACACAGAAGTGGAAGGGGGTCAGCGTAACATGGTCCTCGCATAAGCTATAGCGTAAATCGGGTTTCTTTTTATTTGCTTTGGTTGCTTCAGTCGGGTTGTAGCGGTCAATCGCTGATTACTGGAAGCAGTAGTAGCCGGAACCTAACAATAATCACATGGTTGCACATTTAATTTAATTGTACATAATGTTATTCTGTAATATGCTCTTGCTGCTGTAACCCTGCAATTTCCCCGTTGTGGGACTAATAAAGGTTTATCTTATCTTATGGTTCATTTATTCCCTTGTCACAAGGGCTGCAACGATAATCAACGTTATCGACAGACATCGATTAGGAAATTAGTTGTTGATTAATTTAATCGAAAATGATTCAGTGACGTCATCAGACACCGCCTCTGACTCAGCATAATGAGAAGAAAGTAAACCGGAGCCCCATGACAACACCATCACGACTGAAAACATCCAACAATTTCTAAAAACTTGTAAGCCTCCTTCAGTCCATCACAACGTTGTATGTTGACTTTGTTGTTATAAATTACGAGGTTTATGTTTGCTTGCGAGATGTTTGTAGCCATGGTAGCTCACGCCTTATCTGCGTTTAACCGGCACGGAACCGGCCTCATTGATTCTGGGATGCCGATCAAATCGAAGATCAGCCGGCCGATCTATTAATCTTTTCAATAATGGATAGAATAATTAACGATCAAAATATTCCTTAGCTGCAGCCTTACTGGGCACCTCTAGTTTTCAGGTATTAGGTGCAAAATAAAGCCCATTAAAATATTATAGAAATAATTAGATGGATTTGTGCTTCAATCAAAGAATATAAAAAAAAATAGAATCAAGAAAGTGAAAAAAGTATTTATTAAAAAGTATTTTTGGGAGTCACTCATTTCCCATGGTAATTAATAAACTATTTTGAATATAGTTCGTGCTAATTACGCTAAAAACCGGTCAACGTAAGAACAACTCAGAGGTTGGCAGCTAGTTTGCAGGCTCAGCAAAACACCTTTATCCGACAAACTGCCATCCAAGAATCAAGCACGAAGGCAAGTTATCGCTGGCATTCAAATGGAGAAAGACCAGCAAGCCTTTCTCCGAAGTGGAGTTTCTCAAAGAGTTTCTCACAGGAAGCACTGTGTAAATCCGCATTGCAGCTTGACCACGTAGTGAAGCCAGTTGTAAAGCTCGTTAGCTATATAACTATATAACTACTATAACTACAACGAGTGTGGGAGCTCAAACAGGAGATTATCTCATTTTTGGAGCTGACGATTTTCCTGAGCTGAGTGACACAGATTGACTTTGTGATTTAGCTTTTGCTGAGGACATAATGACACCGATGAATGAGCTGAACGTCAAGCTACAAGTGAAAGACCAGTTTGTGCATGAAATGTACACAAACGTCAGAACCTTCAAAACAATTTATTTATTCTCAAAGCAAATGTCAAACAAGTCATTGGCTCACACTGCCTACGCTGAAAGAAGCCCCTCCACATTTGAAAAAATATAGGAAATCACTGGACGACCTGCATGGAGAATTCTACCGTCGGTTCGCCGATTTTGGAAAAATTGACAAGTCACTTCAGCTGGTGTCTTGTCCCTTCACACAAGACCCTGAAACGGCGCCACAGGCGTTGCAGTTGAAACAGATTGATCTCCAATGTGACACCGTCTTAAAATAGAAGTTCAACTCTCTTAAACTGGATGAGTTTTATGCTTCATTAACTGCAGCCAAATTTGCAAACATCCAGAAGATGGCCCAGAGAATGCTGGTGTTGTTTGGCTCTACGTATGTGTGTGAACAGACTTTTAGTGTGATGAACACCAACAGAACCTCCCACAGATCCCAGTTGAGTGATGAACACCTCAGATCAGTTCTGGGTGAAAAAAAGGGTGATCAACAACACTGTTCCCACTAAAAGTGACTGTAAGTACTAACACTGTAATGCCTTTTATGTGTTTATGTTTGATATGTATGCATCTGGTGCTGGCCCGGCCCATCTGTCAAATTTTAAAAGTCAATGTGGCACATGAGCCAAAAAGTTTGTCCAACCCAGAATCTAGACAGTCTGATCTCCTCAGGGAGATTGTTTCAGTGGGTGGGGTCTGCACCGAGAATTCCCCTCCCCCCTGTGTCCTTATTCTAGACTGGAGGGCGGCCAAAAGAACCTGGCCTGATTCCTGGTTCTGACTGACCATGTAGAAGATCAGAGATGTAATTAGAAGCGAGTCTAGTCTATTCTTTTTGTCATAATCGAGTCTAAGAGTAACCAACCAAGGGAGGCTGAAACAGGAGTAACATGGCGTCTCTTTTTGTCTTATCTTTGAAAGCCATTTCATCTTCCCCTGCCTGTTTGGCAATAATCAATGACGAGGAGGCCTAGCGCTCCACTGTTTTATTATCGTGGCTTCTCCAGCAGTGGAGAGCGGTCTCTTCTGCTGCATCGTTGTCTTCGGGGGGAAACCATCACTACCCAAAAAGCTGAGAGCATGCAGCAGATTCTACTTGTGTGGGTTAACGCTTCAATGGGTTTTAGTCAGCCGGACCTGTTTCTTTCTGCTGGACCTTCTCCAGGATTATAACGTTAAGTGTGACGTATGACGTCTTTGTGTCTAAAAGTACATTTTTGAGTCAGTAAAACATCCAAACAACCACTTTTTGAGAATTAGATATAAGATGTCTGTTTTATGTGTTGTGTGTGTGTGTGTGTGTGCGCTGCTGACATTCAGAACATAGAATCTCCGGGAGTTCTCAATACGTAAGCTTGCAGGCCTGACATGCCAGTCTTGCAGTACATTGGCAGAAACCGTGGGACTGTGTTATCCCTTGTGTCCTCATCTACAGACACCCGTACAGGAAACAGGGCGAGATGATTGGTTGATGCCACCTTTGTAAAGCTTTTTATTTTGTGTTTTTGATTATTGTTCCATGACCAACCAGCTGGGATGTAATTGATGGCAGTCCTTTTTTTTTGAATTCCTGTGTGTGTGTTTTCCAAAAAGGATTGTGTCCCTTGTCAGTCTTTATGCTAGGTGCTTTCACACTGTTTAATTTGATCCTGTAGAAAATTGCAAGTGTCAAAGTATGTTGTGACTCGTATAAATGTTGAGGCACGCTGTCCATCACGAGTCAGACAATCCTTGGCTAACCAGACTTGCGTCAAAAACGTTCCTTGATGCTTTCTGTAAAAGTGTGGAGTGGAGGGGCTTAGATGGAGCAGAGGGAAGATCCTTGCTTATCAAAAATCCCGGACTCCTCAAAGATAGGAATCAGCAGGTAGCTCTGTGGGAGAACACACCTGCACTCAGAAAGGACAGAAGGAGTAATGGAAGTGGTGGTGGGATGATGATGATGATGATAGGTGTACTGGGAGAGGAGAAATTAATCCCTTCCAGGCATCCGGTCCGAGGTTTTGGAGGTTCATCAAAAGACATTTCATTGTTCCAAACAGCGCTTCATCAGTTTGTTTGTATAAGCATGCTTAAGGTTTTAGATGCAGGAAGGAGAGTGCCTCGGCCTTCAGTTTAAAATGAATGTCCTCTCAGGGGTGCCTATTTAATAAGATTAAATGAGATTAGCTGCTTAAGCATCTCTAAAGAATTACTGAATAGTCAAAATAGTTCTACTCGGCTATTGCTTGCAGTTAGTCCTCTTTTCTTCATTTCTTTCCCCCCCAACATTTTCAGAAAGTCCTTAATTCACAATTTAGTTGAAGCAGTCTGATGGCTAAGAGCAATTTTAGCGAGAAACGCACCGATTTCAATTTTCTTTGTAAATTCCAATCACTTATAATGTCTGACCGGCCAAACATATTATATGATATAATTAGAAATCTCTACTCAGCAAACTGGTTATCTGTTGTTACACATAATTATCACTAAAGTATACCTGCTTATGCCCGTTGGCCAGATCCCTGGCTAGACGAATGGTTAGTAAGTTCCTTTGGCAGGTCTTTGCTGTCATTATCATTTTTTCTCCCCTGGATTTCTCATATTCCTTTACCTCGTTTTGGGGTTGAGATTTCAGCGAGGGCATTGCTCATCTCTTGTGGATGAATCATGGCCGCAATTTTCAAATTGTGTAAAATTATCATAATTCAAAACAGTTTCAGCCTTTTATCAATCCGTAAATAAACTAAACTCATAACTAACGCTTTTATCAAATATATTATTGCGCTTTGCAGAGTCTTTTAAACTGCTTTGGGTTCTTCCACCACTTCTGTTGCCATAGCAAATGTTTTATTCCATCATGTTTGTTAGAATATCGATAAACCTCTGAGCGGCAATCCTTTCGGTTTCTTAGGTTTCCTGCTGCAAAGAGGCGTTTAGAATATTCCTTGACCAAAGAATCGAGCAGCATGGAATGAACCTTTTTAAAAAGAGCTTCTGCTTGCATTTCTATGCATGTCTTTATTAAATGGTTGTGGTATTGATGTGTTTAGACTATTTTAAAGATTCAGAAGGAATCCCTTTTATTTCCTTGGTTTGCTTGGTTTTTGTTGGCAGTGTCAGGCTCACCTGGTGTGACTCTACAGAGCATTATGGTCTGAGGCCACGCCGTTGTTTCCGGTTGCCAGGTTTGGCTGCCAGACAAACGACAAAGCTGCACAAGGCTTTCTTTTTATTTTGTAGGAATTTGGCAAATGGAGAAGCAGTTGAGGTAAGGAGTGGGTGGAAGAGTTCTCCGGGCAGCAGACAGGAAACGACAGAACGAATGGAATGGTGTTGAGCAGGAACACAACACCAGGAAGAGGTTGTCAATCTGTGACGTGACGAAAGAGACGGGGCTGTTTGACGGCTGTCTTATATTTTGGTCAAGTATAGGGGCTGGCAGGTATTCTTGGAAAGATACACCATCCATAGAAGAAGGTGGAGCAAAGAATTCTTTAACCAGACCTGCTGATGGGCTGAAAGGACCCTGAAGATACGACCCGCAAGGGATGCTTAATACATTTTATTATAAAGACAGTAGAAGATAGTATTTCATTCACGTTGCAAATTAATGCCAAAATGCAACAAAGTCTGAACTAATTAAAACAGCTGTTAGACTGATGAATTTAGTGTTTAAGTTTGTAAGTGATTATCACAAAATTATTAGAAAATTAAATTGTATTTTTGGTTTGGACACCATAGATGCCATCTACCAAAGAAGTAAAAATTTGCATCCCAGGAAAGGAATGAATTCTAAGTTGAAATAGATTACCAGCAACAAATTAAGAAGAATGTTAAGAAAAAAACAAACTCTATAAAAAAAAGTCAACATTATTTGGCCTTTTTAGTGAACGATGACACCAATAATATGAAGAGATATTTTGTTAAGTCATATTTCAACTTAAAATCTGCCCAACTTATTTGCAAAGAAAGTCCACACTGAAAGAAAAGCAAGTCCAGTATCCCAGGGATTTCTGCCAGAAAGCTTCTGGATCACTGGCCTCATTCCACCACCTGTCTCCCACTTCAGTCTCCTGGCTTCCAGTCAGATTGACAGGGGGCACAATGTAATGTGAATGCTTGCCTTTAACAGGTTTCCCTCGTTGAAACTCGGGTATGCAGCTAACATGAAGCTGTGAACAGTTTAAGAAATGCCTTCATTTCAGTAAAAGCTTGACTCATCGTGACTCCCGCCTACCCACAGCAGGCGTCGGTGCAGATGTTTGTTTTGGTCTTAAAACATCCCTGAATTAAACGGTCTCGTTCAAACTCTTGTTTTAAGATTACAGGCTCATCACAGATTGCGTTTTAACCCTTTTGTGTGAAACCCAGTGTGCAGTGTCCTTGGAATAATAGTCAGTACCCGACTGTACTAGTGAAATGCTACGTTTATTAGGCCCTGCTGGGTTATTACTACGTAGATGATTCTTATTTTCCATCCCTCTAGAGTCTCCCCTTTGTTTTAATAATGGATGACGAGCACCGTCATCAGTACGATACATCCTAAAATCAGTTTTATTATCTCTCCTGTGTGCTCCAAGCACTCCCTCTGCCTACGTTTGAGCGTTGCCCTGCCCCCACACAAGGAGGAAGCCAGAGGCAGAGATGTTGCCGACTCTCTGGCTTCTGCTGTTTTTTTTTTTTCCCCGCGGAACAACATACTGTTAGATCCATCCATATTGACTTAAAAATGTCTAAAGTCTTGTTGCAGACCTATTTTTTTTTATCACATCTCGCCAGGATCGTTTTATTGCTCAGCCCTAATTCAAAAAGACCGACATACCTGTGAACAATTCCCGCAAACATTAGTTGTGTTCCAATCGTTTTTATAGATGGGAGAGAAACCTTCAAATGCTGCCCTCCCTCAGTCTACTGCATGTGTGGCTAATAGTCACCTACAGTGCTGTCAATCACAGGTTCGGCATTAACAAGAACTTTGTTTCACTGTTTAAACATACCGATCCTCACCCTGTCCATTGGAATTCTTGAACCAGCCTAATGGGAAACAACAACTGAAGAAAAAATACATAACTGCCTTCCCCAGAAAGGTTATTCTATAATCCTGTTCTATTTAGTAGATATTCACCTTAAATGAGCTCAAGTTCCTCCTTTTACCTTTGAATTCTTGCTTGTGTCATTGCCTCTAAACTATAACCTTTCAAGCTCATTTTCTGTGGATAATTCCGACTTAAATGTTCACAGATGCAGCAGATGAAGTCGTCAAATGATGTTTTCTCATTCCACTTGCAGTCTAATTTTGCGGCATCTCAGTCTGCAGAGACTCTGCCTACTCGCTTTGCCTTTTGATGCTTCCTCCTGATCTAGCTTCAGAACAGATTTGCTGAAATTAATAAATAAAATGGACCCCCCCTCACCCCAGCCTTCTCTTCAATTTAACGTGTCCTTGAGACATGTAGCGCCACAGGAGTGGAACAGATTCTTCCAAATGCTAATCGCTGTCCCGAGTGTTACTCTCTCTTGTGTACTGTCGTCCTTCTACATTTCCTAACCGTAGAATGGACTCACCCTCTTCATTTGCTGGCTTAGTCTTTGCCTTCCACTGATCTCCTTGAATTCTCCTGCTTTGTATTTGTAGTCATAAAACTTGTCGTCCACCGATGGTCCTGAAACACGCTGTCGTCCACCGATGGTCCTGAAACTTGCTGTCTTCCACCGATGGTCCTGAAACACGCTGTCTTCCACCGATGGTCCTGAAACACGCTGTCTTCCACCGATGGTCCTGAAACTTGCTGTCTTCCACCGAT
>VRLP01003227.1:0-68270 GCA_009660295.1 Lophius piscatorius | reverse complement strand
ACTAGTACTTGTTTACTTTTACACCACTAACTTTTACTTTAATACTAGTACTTGTTTACTTTTACACCACTAACTTTTACTTAAACACTAGTACTTGTTTACTTTTACACCACTAACTTTTACTTTAATACTAGTACTTGTTTACTTTTACACCACTAACTTTTACTTTAATACTAGTACTTGTTTACTTTTACACGATTAACCCTTGAATGTTGCCTCAGAAGAAACTGGACCTGTGTTTTCTGGGTTGGAGACGGTTCTCCACCCGAAGGCTCCTCGGGTCGACCTGGCTGCTGGGGGTCGGGTATCAACCCTGCGGGTGTTCGATACAGACGGCGATGATGTCATCAGGTGACCCGGCGTGACTTCGGCGGGTCGTTAGGGTCACATCTGTGTTGGTCATCTGATGGATGGTCATGTGACTCGTCAGCATGACGTGAGTGGAGGTGTGAACACCGGACCTCCACCTTCAGATAACGACCATGAAACCTCTGGGGGGAACCCTGAAACCTCCAGAACCACAGAAGAGGTCCGGTTGGTTCTGATTCAACCTTCAAGGATCAGGATGAGGGAGATAAAGATGAACCTACACAAACATTTTTACATTTGACTTTTACGTTCACATAAAACATCAATGAAGTAATACAACAACTATTTATCTATTATACTTTTATACTTCTACCGCTTGGTTTTATGATACTACTTTTTAATTACACACACACTTTACACACTTTTACTTACACTTACTACCAACTTTTACTTTTATACCACTTCCTTTTTCTTTTATTCTAGTACTTATTAATTCCATTCTCCTATTTTTCACTGTATTCTAGTACTTTTTGTTACTTTTATACCACTAACTTTTACTTTTATATTACACAACTATTTATTTTCTACGTCTTTTACTTTTCACTGCTCGACTGCTACTTTTTACTTTCATACATTCTTGTTGTTATACTTCTTCTTTTTTAAACTGTACTACTTTTTCTGTTTCTTTTGAATACTTATACTACGAGTACACTTTCATTTATATTCTATGAATTTTTTCAGTTGTGTTGAGTCAATATGAATAAATTAAACGGATGCATTTTTAAATCTCCTGAGATTCTTCAGTTTATAAATATATAGTTATGGAGACCTTAAAAAAAAACATATTTTATGTAATTTTTTGTCTCCTGTAGATAGAAACACTCAAGTTATTTAATTTATTCACATTAACTCAACACTTTAGAAATAAGTTGACATTTCAAACGCGGGTAAAATACTTCAATTCTGTGTATTCGTCTGTCAGGGATCGTAACACATGTGAATATATAGACACGGACTAGTCCAAGACAGAGGGGGAAACTAAACCTTAAACATCCAGTCCATGTTAGAAACATTTACATCAAGAAACAAAAGTAGTAAATCAAACATATTTCCAAACCTAAAAACTCATCCTTAAACAAATCAACAGGAAACGAGAGTTAATTCAAGTTTTAGGTAATTATCCGGTCGAAGGAAGTCCCCGCTGCTCATTCCCCCCGGGGATGAGCTGCTCCACTTCCTGTGGGCGGGGCTTAAGAGGCTATGTTTCCCCTTTGCCAGTTAAGGAGTTCAGTGAGAAACAAGAGTGAATAATTACATGCGACATAAATGACGATGATTGAAAGTTAACTCTAATATGTGCAACCGAAAATAAATAAACAACTATTAAATGTGGAATAAAGTGTTATTTCTTAAGAAAACCGTAGAATGTGAACCAAACTAGGTGACATAAAGGTCTTCGCTCTGCAGCTGCTGTGGTGAGATGACACAGCAGGTGAATAATAATAATAATAATAATACATTTAATTTATAACGCACTTTACATTTGGATCAAATCTCAAAGTGCTACAAAGTAAAAGCAGATAAAAGCATCAATAAAAAATATAATAATAACTATATAAAATTCTAACCAAAAAGCAGGAATGTTAATTAAAGTTAAAGGTTCTGCTAAAAAGGTCCTTTTTTAAATGTGTCGTCTGTGGAGCCCTCAGATGGTCAGGGAGGGCATTCCACAGACGAGGGGCAGCAGAACAGAAGGCCCGATCACACATGGTGCTGAGCTTAGTCCGGGTAAGGAGGAGGCGGTGTGAGTGGGTAGAACGGAGGGATCGTGTTGAGGTCAGTGGGGTCAGTAGTTCACATACTTTAGAATGACAATCAACGAAGAAGGTCACGGGGTGTCACTTAACCCTTTAATGTCCTCTCAGAAGCAAGAAAAGGATGGAAAAATTATTTCTTTATTTTATTTATTTGTGGCATCTATTAGTTTAATGTCTCCGACGCGCCTTAAAACAACAAATTGTTTGATCAAGGATGTTTTTAAACGGGGTAAAAATGGCTTATAAAAATTCTTTCATGATGAAATTATGTTTTTCAGGGAAAAGTGTCCATTTGAATTAGATTAGCTTTTGGTAGGGCATGTTTTTATTTTTAATAATAATAATAATAATAATACATAACTGTATTTGACCCTTTATTAGACTTTTTTTTTTTTTTTAATTCTATCCAGTATCAACCTGCTTTAATGTGGCGAAAAGAAAAATCTTACTTATGAAATAGGACTTTCTTAATAACCATCGTTAATGCCTCATCCATAGTGGACCCTTTGACCAGTGGTGTCCCCCAGGGTTCCATCCTTGGCCCCTTATTCTTTGTGATACCCACATGATGCCACGGGGTTGTTTTACAAACAGGTTCAGTCAAGTGTCTCCCCCTGTTTTTTTTTTTACAATAAGATATAGTCACTCAAAATGAGCTGTAACAAAGATTTGAGCAAGTGATCAAAGGGTTAATATAGACTTTGTAGATTAAAGCTGCAGACTGTAAGCCGGTCTGTTTTCTCTACTCAGAATTATTGTCACTGTTAGATATTTTCTGATGAGTCTAAAGTTCAGTCTGCCTGATAAAGAGTGAACAAATGGTGAAAGGTACAGTTTTGAGAGGGAGCTGGAAAGACGGGGGGAGCACCAACAGAGGAGAAAGAAGAACATCTTTTATGGAGGCCAGTTAAAGAGAAAGCAGAGTGGCTTCTGAAATGTGTTAGTGTGTCTTATCAGTGTTGAGAAGGTTCCTGGGCTTCATTATGACTCAGATTACTTTCATTATGCTGCCAGCCCCCCCCCCCCTCCCTCCCCACTGTGACGGCAGTCCACATCCACTCTTTGCCAGCTAACATCTGCAGGTTAATGTCTCCTCTGACGACCATAACAACACGTAATGTTATTACGCCATTAAGCTCGCTGCTTCCCTCGTTTTTATGGCTGCTGCTACCTGCATCACATCAGCATAGAAACGCCGTTAGCCACTGCAGAGCTCGACGGGGCCGACGGAGGCAGAGCAGGCCGAGTCTAAGCAGTGATTGCGCCGGTACCACCTTCTGTCAGACCAAATAGGAGTACTTACAGGCCGGGGATCTCATATTTGGCCACTAGTACATTGCAAAGACGAAAGAAATCCCATCTTATCTACAGCCGAGGCCGATATGCCGGATGAGTTACTTTTTTTTCCCAGCTCCTCACCAGTGTTTGCCTGGTTAGTTTCACCAGGGAAGTTAAAACTCCCACTCACATACTTTATTCCCTCCCAGACTAAAGTCACCTTTCACTCGTAAAATATCACTATAAACACTTTCGCTAAAAAGGAAAGCCTTCAATCTAAGTTTAGTGGCTCCTAATTAAGTTATGCGTTGACGACATGCTGCGTATGACGGAGTGTGAGCGGAGTCCGATATAGGGCACATTTTCAGAGTAATGTGAAAAGCTACACACACCAAAAAATCAGATCTAAGAAAAAAAATCCGAATCGAGCATTTAGACTGACAGCGCGAACGTAGCCATAGATCCTGAACGTAAAACAGGAGGTCTCACTCTCAAATTGTTTTTCACGTAGCAAAACTTAAAAACATGAAGCGGATTTTATTCTTCAGACTGAGAGTGAGCAGAGACTGATTTACATCATCAAACTCTCCTCCAGATAGTTGGCGTCATCCGCCCTCTGCGTCTGTGATCTTCCCCTCATCCTCGACTCAAACTTTTTTCCTTTCAGTCGGTGTGATTCACCGCTCTCCGCCTCCTCGTGACGCCACTACCAGCTTAGTTCATTTAACATTCAAATCTCTGCAGAAACGCCAACGTATTTAGGTCATGAGATTAAGATCTGCTCGGTAAAAAAGGCTCTTATGACACCTTCAGAAAAGTTTCTCCTTTCGCATTTAATCACAGAGCTCGGAATTATAAAGTCACATCTGCCTTTTTCTGCTTTTGTGCTGCTTTTGAGGAGAATAACTGGGGGAACTTAATGTTTTAGAAAGCAGAAAGTATGTGGTAGGGTTTTAAAGACTCAACATTCAGCGGAGTGAATTAGAGGAAGACTTTATCCCCGGCACGGTCGTTCTGTTTGCTCCACTAATGGTGTTTAAATCAAGACATCACTGCCCAATTAATTTCACAATAACTGTAAACGAATGAGAGTGCTCACTCTTTTATTGTAATTCAGAGAGAAATATGCCGAGAGAAAACATGAGGCGTCTTCTGAATTAAGTGTTTTGCACAGAGAGAAAAAGAGGAGTGAGATCCTCAAACAAAAGTCAGTTTGGCCGATTTCACGCCTGAAAGTTTGCACAAAGGTTCAGGTTTTTGTTTTTTTGATTGCATTTTGATTCATGTGCACTAATGAGCTTAGTTGCTAAGCTAATCGTCCGTCATGCGTCAGTCCTCTTCCCTCTCATGAATGAAGTTTCCGGTTTTTGTTTGTTTTCCATTTGACTTTTCTTCACTAACAGTTTCAATAATGATATTATTAAATCATTTCTAACCTCTTCTATCCTTCTTCTGTGTTTTTCTTTTCTTCTTTGGTTTATTGGCTTTTGAAGTTTTGAAGAAAACATCCAAGAAAAGGGCTTTCACGCTGTGAATGGACAGAACTATGGTTCCGTTTGAGTTTGGTCCAAATTAAGACCACCTCCTTGTGTCAGATCATTGTGGCAAAGAGAGGTGGTCTTGGTCAGGCTTGATTAGGGGGAGGATTCAGACACTTAATTTGACTTAAACAGTATTCTGTCAGATGTCCCGCTCAAGTTTCCTGTTTCCTGTTTCCTGCGGTATTTATCGCTATAAATCAGCAGATTCTGTGGGTTCAGTTGTTTCAAAAATGATTTGTTAACCAAAACATATCCTGAAGTAAGTTTTTGTTTTTACTTCTGTTATATGTAGACCTACCTATCATCATAATAATTACGGATGAGAATCAGAACCAGTGGCCCAACAATTCGATAATATCAAGATATGCGAGTCATAATAAACATTTTTTTATACGATTTGTATTGCAATCTCACTAATTGCCTCTTTTTAACTGCAAATTGAACCTCCCATCAAAAAAACATCATCTCTTTAATCTAATCCCACGAAAGTCCCAGATTTCATCACTTCAATCAAACGTTTGTTTTAACTGGATCATCAGCCCGTCATAAAAACCTACCCGCACATAAAAGTTTCTGCTCCTGATACCTGAACTCTTAGTGTTGAAGTCTAGTCCAGCAGAACTGAATACAAACCTGTGCGACTGCTGGACTGTTGGAGGTATTTTAAACCACGCACTTTGTTTTATGAGAGCAAGGCTCTAGTTTGGAGAACGAGGGACGGAGGTCACCGGTCCTCCCTGAGATGATGAGTCGGTACCGTCAAATATGAAAATTAGCTGCACAGAATGACGTCCATGTGTCGATGCAACCCAATCCTCTGTACTCAAAAGTCCTCAACTTCCTGCTTCACTCCTCTGTGGCGCTTCGGTCCGGCTTCATTACTTCCAATGTCTTATTTTCCAACAGGTAGTCTGGTCCTAGTTCCCTGCACAGGATGTAATCGTGTTTTCTCAACTCTCTCTTACTTACTGGACTGCTTTGTTAAAACAAGCGTGTCCAGTGTTGGTTTGTTTTTTATTCTCCGTAATTTGGTGCTAGCTTCGATTTCCTCATGGCACGACTCATGCTACACGCTATCTTTTGTTTTTTAGTATACCCAGAGTATATTCCTTTCCATAGGACCCTCCTCTGCGTCATATCCAGCTCATCTCTTTGTTGACCCCAAACTCTAGAGCACCATCTAGTGGACAGCAAAGGCAATTGATTTTATTATTCCGCACGCAAAAGTTCCATTTGTATTTTCAGTTCATGAAATAAAACATCAATACTTCTGGGTCTGTGTACTGACACAGTATAACCACGTAAACCCGTACTGTGTGCGATTATGGCCGAAAGCAAGAGGGTGAGGGATGAAACTCAAAACCTACGATAAGTGAGTGTGAATACTTTTTTTACGCAGCGATTTAGAGCTAGAGGGAGGAAACCGACCCCAACAGAAATCTACTGTTTCACACAGAAGGAACTGTTGGAGTCGACTCTGGCTCACATCTCTGTTGGTGTGGAATACGTTCTTTTATCCTCTTCCAGACGGCGTTAACTTCCTTCCTTGACACTTTATTAACATTTGGGCCACTTTGCTGTCGACTAGGGACAAATTAGTGCAGCTCTCAGACCGAACATGTGAGAGATTCTCACTATTTATAGTGTTAAACACATTTTATGTAATATATATGTATATGTATATGTATGTATACATATATATCTAAAATGTATTTCTTACTGTTTTTTCTCTCCAAATAATTATGTTTAAGATCCTCTCTGCCCACTAACTTTGACAAAACTTGTGTTATTAAACCATCAGGAAGCAGCCGTCCCCTACTTTCACACCTTCACCTCCTCTCTCCTAACTTGGTCCAGGAAGTAAAGAGCTGCAGTTTTCACTCCTGAAGAAACAAATTCTTCTGTAATAACAATTTAAGTTTCAACATTTTTTTGGTAATTGTCGTTTAAATTTCTCATGTATTTATTTTATAATTCAGTCGCAGCCTGTGTCAATTTACTATTCATGGGAGCTACTGGCAGAAAGTGAAATAGAAAATGACTTGTAGCTATGATATGTATGCAACGATCAGCCATAACATTATAACTACTGGCAGGTGAAGTGAATTATTACATTGAGAGATTACAATAGTGCTACTCAGTGGGTGGGATGTATTAGGTAGCAAATGAACATTTTGACCTGAGGTCGAGGAGTGAGAAGCGAGAAAAATAAGGATACGGATCTTAGTGACTTGTGATGGTTAGATGACTGAGTCAGAGACTTCGTGAGTGGTCTTTTGAAGGACAGCTGGTGAACCAGTGACGGCGTCGTGGGCGCTGAAGGCTCACTGATGCGCATAGGGAGCGAAGGTTAGCTCTTGCCTGATTCCACAGATGAGCTAGTGTCGCCCAAATTGCTGAAAAAAGTCAATTCTGGTTTTGACCTTCATAAAGTTTCATTTAATGGAGGTGCACTGATTTAAAAAAAAAAAAGTCTGACCGGCCAATGCCGATTTTTTTCTTTCTTTAAAGTTTTAAAATGAGTGGTGTATTTTATGTGCTCTTACTTTGAAGGATTACAGTGAAAGTAAGGTCGGCCCATTACCGATTACTTCATTACCAGGCCCCCCGGATCGAGCACCTCTAATTATTATTGTGTCTATGTTCATCTGTTCTCCATCTACCCAAGAAAATGGATGTGATTCTTAAAAAGGGTGTATCAGGTAACCCATACTTTTACACTGACATCGATGCATCCACAGGATGGCAGTGAAGGCTCCAGAGGATCTGCAGCAAATGAAGTTCAGCAAAGTTGGAAACCTCAGTCTCCTCAGTGATGATACGTGAAAAACATACATGCATTAATTCATGTAGGTTTTTCACCTCACTTTATTCTTCATCAATTGAAATCTTATTTCAACTATGGGTAGTCTGCCCCCGCTGACGTCCAGTGGTATGACTCCGCTACTTCCATCTTCATAAGCTCTCTGCCCATAACGTACGTCTTCAATGTTGGACTTTAATGAGCCTCAGGGCTTCATTTTCTTTTCTGTCGGTTATCTTAGAGATGATTTGAAAACACTCACTGTCACACATTCTCACCATCTCCTTTTCCACTTCCTCTTTTTCTCTCTAACTGCACTATGTAATTAGATAGTTGAGGTTAGGTGTCTTCTCTCGCTCTCATTCTCTCTCCGCGGAGGACAGAAAGGCGGTTTGTTCGGTACCAGCCTCCTTTTGTCCAGATTAGACAATAGACTTAGTCTCAGGGTAGAGAGGCGGGGGAGGAGGGGCTGAGGGACATGGGGGCGGGCACAAAAGGACAAGAATAGAGAAAGAGGTGACATTGTGTAGGATATTAAACTTCTATATCTTCCAATCAACTTCCCTAACTGACCCTCTTCCATGATGTCGGTCATGTTGCACCTCATGTTTCTACCGAAGCCCTGCAGGGTCCTACTAAACTCTAGTGCTGAAGTGAAGACCCTCCTCTGAGCTGCTTTGGTTAATTACCCTGAACAAAACCAAAAAAAACAGGAAGGGGGAGTAGTGGGTTGCACAGTAGCCAGGAGGTTCTGGGTTCAACTCCCCTTTTGCTGGGGGTCCGTTCAGCTTTCAGGTCTTCTCCCTGTTTTTGCGTTGGTTTCTTCCAGCTACTCTAGCTTCCTCCCAAAGTCCCAGAGTTGGTGACGTTAAAATTGTCCGTGGGGGTCTATGTGGGTGTAAATGGTTTCTATGTGTCGGCCCTGAGATATAGTGGTGACTCATACAGGGTGCCCCCCGCCTGTCACCCAATGTCAGCGGGGATAGGCTCCCAAATAGCAAAAGACAAGTTAGCAGAGATCTTCATTCTTTTAAACCTCAACAAAACATTCACAAGTGTAAACACATTTATGATTCACTAAATAGACATGTTTGATCCACAGACAGGTGCAGCAAAATCATTTAATTCAACTGATAGTCTTTCTGTCTTTGTTCATCCCATGTTGTCTACTGTAATGGCATCCCACTGTCCCCACCATCAAAAAAAACCCCACCTCATCCAGAGATATCATTTCAGCCAGAAGAAGAAATCAAACTCTTGAATCAGTTCAAGTAAAACAAGCAAACAGCATCACACCATTGAACTGTAATCAGAGTAAATCCCCTCTAGTGATCAAACCATGACGGAGAGTCAGACCGCTCTTGCAGAACTGGAGCTGTACTGATCCCAGGCTGATGCGGAAACTGTGTTTTATGTTTTGCTGGGGCGGCAGTAACATTGCAAAAGGAAACCAACCTAACCTCCTCTGGAGCCTTTAGAACCCTCTCACCAAAAAATGTAATCGCTCTGTGACTCGCCTCGGTTTACTTTCCTGTCAGCCGTCCATGGCTCTGCTGGAGGGGCTACAGAGACCACATGACATCAGGCAGCGCTCGGCCTTTAAGGTCGACGCCATGCTGCCTTCAATGTTCCGTCTGATTTGATGTGAAACCGGACTTGCAGCCAATTAGCCTCCTCTCTCCGGTGGAGCCACAGGATGTGACACGTTTACCACAGTCCATCTCTGACATCGTTGTGACGTTAGCTATGCGTCTTACCTCAGGGCCAAACAAATCTGACATGCCTGGTGTAGTCATGGCGACAGGTCCTGACGGACGTGTGTCTGCGATCAATCGTACAGGGTTAGGGTCATACAGGTTTTGGAACTGATAAGCAGAACCGAAAAACCTTTTATTACCATTCAATGTATTCCCGGTAATTGAAATGGATTCAGCTTAAATGTTGGAACAGAGATTCAGTTCCCGACCCTAAAACTCACCCAGCGCTCCAAAGCCAGAGCCTCCGTTGATGACGGGCGGAGACCAGGAAGAGCTGTGCAACGGCTCAGGCAGATCCGGATTGCACGACTACACAGCCTCATTCATACAACAAGTCTTCGTACCGACAGGGTCTCGGTGCGCCGCAGCTTCTGGGGGTCCCACCTCCATTCACACGTCTGGTGTTAGAGTTTATTATATCCACGAAAAGTCTGGAATATCATGGAATCGTCATCGCAGCCGCCGCAGATCCTTCTCGTTAACCTGATAATAACTAAAGAACAATGTAACAGATTATTTTCAGAATTTGTAACCACACAGTGTGAGGAAGAGCTGGATTGATTTTGTGAAAGGTCGGTCGTATAGTTCTGACACTAGGGGGAGCTTTATTTCAGAAAGTTTTTGGGCCGTGCATCATTTCACAACCGTCGGTCACATTTAGTCCAAAGTTGGTTCATATGAATCGAGTCAAGTTCAATCGTAAATATTTATCATATTTTACTTTAATCGTTAATATTCTCACCTGTAGGGGGACCTTTGCTAATGCAACGCAGGAGATTGGGGACTTTTCGGGGCTATACCCTTGCTGTCGGGGACGACGGCAAAGTTTTAGTTTTCTTGAAATCCAGGATGAAAAATCCACAAATTTAGTCTTAATTTTCTCAATTCTGAATCTCGGATGTCGATGGTTTTCTTCGTACTCACCGAAGTAGCTGAGTCGTCGATACGACCACGCAGTTCTCCTGAATCTCATGATGTGGTCACACATCGACCATAGAAGCTCAGGTTTTCCCAGCTGAGGAGCCGAGGGGATGATTAACATTGTCTGAGGACCCCACAGATATTATTTTAATCATTCCTACTCCTAATGGTTTTAACTTCCACTCACCTTCATCACCTCCTCAGCTGAATAACACTCTCCCTCTGTAGCGGCCATGCTCTAATAGGCGCCATCCATCTCCTCGCCTCGCCAGTGAAACCTCAAGGCGTGATGCATTCAGTGCTTCGTTCCAGACTGAACTCGCTGACCTGCACTCCTTCCCGCCACACACACACACACACACACACACTGTTCTTGACGCTGCTCTGATCGGAGTCTTCTTAAACTGAAGGTCAGGGTCAAATTAAAACGCCACCTTTTTGCTAAACATGCAGTAATGAATTAAAAACTGGATTCCCTCCACTTAATGAAAACTTGACATGAAATACCGGCATCAAGTGGAAAAATAGCAATACAAATATGACAAATTGGCCTCATGAGGAACTCTTCTGCATCATTCACCTAAGGTTTGGGAACTTTCCAACGGTTCGGTCGTGTGCAGAAGATAGAATCAGTTCAATTTCATGGCAACCGACTTATCTGGTGTCAGGTGTGGGAGGAGAGAACCAGCAGATATTAAGCAGTAGCCGAGGGATAGTTGATCAGTTCGCCGCCACAGGGCGGTGCATCACTGTGCCTCGTTGAAGTGAACCTCGTTACTCTCAGCAGTAACGAGCTGGAGATGTCTACCTTCATGATTCAACCTACAGCAATTCTTTATCCTCTCACGTTTGTACTCCTTATTTTAATAAGGGGAAAAACAATTTCATGCATCATTTTGATATTTTATACCCGCATAAACCTGGATTGCTTTTGGGAAAGGTCAGTTGCGTATTTTCACCACTAGGGGGATCTTTATATCCAAAATCAATATTTTTTTCCAAGCCATAACTTCTCAACCATTGGTTTCGATTAAGTCAAAATTCGGTGTATATGAATAAGGTTGAGGAGATCTATCATGTATATGTTAATATTACATTTTAATCTAATAGTTCATATTTTAATCCCTAAGGGCTGTGTTTTTTTTGTATGGGTTTTTTTTCATTTTCAGACATAACTTCCTAACCATTGGTCCGAATCAGTCCAAATTTACCTCATATCAACCGCCTTAAGGACATCTAACTTCTATTCATCATATTTTCCTGTAATATTTTATATTTCACGGACTAGAGGGCTTTGTTTGTTGCAGAAAAAGGCAGTTTTTTGACCAATGCTTCCCAACCATACCTCTGATGGAGTCCATATTGGCTCATGTGTATCTCCACAAAGATCACTGATATATAAAAAAAACTATATTTATCTTCATTACTGAGTCACTATGGGATCTATCTTGGAGAATATTGCTGACATCATAGAAAGGTTGAGTCAATATGGTCTGTTTGAGATTATGAATGAGTCACATTTAATTTGAGGAGTTCAATCAGGGGGATTTCTTGTTCAAAGCAGACGATTGGGGGGCTTTGTTGGGATGTGGGTTTGCCGTCGGGGACGCCAGCGTAGGCCTTGTTCTGTTTGCACTAAAACAAAACGGCAGTGGAGCAGTGGCCTGCATGTGTTGCATAAATAATAGAATTTAAATAATGAGCCAGGGTTCAACGAGCAAGAGATGCGTAATGGGTTTTGGAGTGGTGCCTCTGATAAACGCGGCTTGGAGCATCGCGTTTTAAAAAATAGATTAAAAGATTGTTGAGCTTCACTGTTACCTGCTGGTTGATCTTGACTTCTGCTAAGAGGGTAATGAGCCTGAGGAGACACAGGTTACGTTCATCAGTACCACAACCTTTGGCTTACGGCTAATAGCCGCTATTAAGACTTCCGCTTGTGAGCTGCAAATATTATATGTTGTCGAAACACCACAGCCCCATCCTGCCTTTGTGTCGCATGTTATATGTTCGATTTCTGGGGCCCTGCTGCCATCTCGTAGGTGGAACCACTCGGATTGGACTTTATTCTTCCGCTGCGGTTAACAGACTAATGGTCGGGATAAAGGCCCACCTTTATAAGGGGCTACGGTTAATAGAAATCCACACTACACACTAGTACTACACACTCTGTATGAATTCGCCCTTACTAATTTTCTATAAGCTGTACTGAAAGTCAGACCTCTGCCCTTTGACCTCTCAGTAAAGGGTCAACTGCTGAATCAAGCGTTACATAAGTTCAGTCCATCAGTCAGTTTGACTAACAGTCAAAAAAATACCCCTCCACTACTCCCTTCCGAGTCTCGGGACACTGTTGGATATCTCTGGACTCCTCTCTCCTCCATCCCCTGCAAACCTAAAAGCATAAATCAGCCTCTGATCAGCCTGCTAACAAAACATAGTGTTATTTAATGGGTAGTTAATCAAATATTATTTACATATTATTCCAGCTTGAAGCGGAGTATTCACCTCTTCTCACCTCAACCTCCTCCTCAGATCCATATTTCCCTTTTCTTAATCTCAAAGACGTTGATTTTAGTTTTTCTCCTGCTACAGTACAATGTAAGAAGAGGTGACATCCCTCATCATCTCAGCAGGGATGATGATCATTATGATCCGTCAGGCTTCTTCTAGATCCATCAGGTGGAGCAGCAACATAAACCAAAGATAAATAACACATGTAATAATTCAGACTTTCCACCAATCCAGTATCTGACCAGAAGTTAAGAACAGCTAAAACAATGTCTTAAAGAAGCATTAAAGTTCATACAATAGCACTTTATCGTCCACAAACATAACATTTAAGATAAAGATTATCTTCTCCGGCTGTGAAAAGGCGTGCCACATGGCTCTGATCTAAGACCACAGGTGAGAGAGACTCTAATCTGATGAGAAAATATTAGATCTTGGTTTGGAATTGCCTTGGAAATACGAAGACAAATAAAATATTTGATTCAAATCAGCTTGATAATGTAAATGTCGCCTCAGGTATCCAAATGTGGCACCAATTTAACATGAATGAATACTATTTCATGGTTTGCAACCTTGTGCAGGTCCGTTAAAGAGATTTCCTTACAGACTGAACAAACAGATCAGACATTCTTGAACAGACTTACTTTTGGATTCTGTCTCAGTGGTGGTGAGGGATTAAACATAAATGTCATATTTTATCACTATTTCGAGATTCTTTTTCCGCCGCTAGAAGTTTGATTAGCGCTCATTTATGATGTCATCGCATTGAGCTTTAATTAGTTTTAAGTGCATGAATTCCTCTCATGGAGTTTTTTTTTGATGAAAATGACAAACAGCTTTACCGTTTCGGCGAAAAGGTGTAAAAATATTTGGCGTCTTTCTGGGTGGAGCTCGCTTGCCTGATTGGGTTCCCTCTGGGTGCTCCGGTTTCCCTCCCACAATCAAAAGCCCTGCAGTATCGGTGAATAGTTGTTTGTCCCCAAGAGTTGGCCATTCAATTCAATTCAAACAACTTTATTCATCCCTCCTGGGGAAACTCATTGTGAGCCGCCTATTCAAAAATCACGTTCACATAAAAGTAACAACAGGTTAATATGCAGAGGAGCTGGAAACAGAGTAAACATCAAAGAGAGGAGGAAAAAAAGGTGCCATGGGATGAAATGGCCACGGCTGTACCTGCGTCATACCCAAAGTTGGCAGGGGGAGACCCCCCCCCCCTATGATCACTAAAGCGCTCACATTAAACAAATGAACTGTGCTTTTTGTGTTCTTGAACGTCCTCTAAACCGCAGTGATATTCTCTAATCATTAACTATTTGAATGTCTAATGATTATTAATCATTAACCATTGAACTATTGAATGGTTTTAATCCACCTTTTGTCCAAATTCAATCTTTCTCTGTGTTTGTGTCATATTCAAATGATGTCCTCCGATGGATGGAAAACTACCAGACATCAAACCTGTCGCAGACTCTGCATTCACTCGGCTACTGGGCTGTTTAATCTGTCTGTAAACATTCAAAGGAATTGTCAGACACGTTTCATCTCCTTCTGGTTGACATTTTCAAATTCCGACTAATGCCACTCCTTTATCTTTATTTTCAATATGACAATTCCCCTTTGTTCATTAACTCAACAAATATACGGAAGATGTGACCTATGTGTTTGCCCAGCTGATAAACGTCTTACTCTTTCCACCAGTGAAGGGGAAAGGCAGCGGAACTATCGCATCCCTGCAGGGCAAACATCCGATATCCCTTTTTCCCGCATTCAGAGGTGTCTTTGTCTCTGCATCAAGTCTATGACTTTGTCTATAAGCTCCGGATGGCCAGACCTTTCCAGAAATGCTTTTGTTTGCCGTTACCGTATCTGAGTATGTTGTGCTTGCTGAAGAGCGTAGAGGGAACAATAGTTTTTTAAACAGGGAATAATCTTATTACACAGTTTCTCTGAGGAGGGGGCATCTGCAGGCAAAACATGTATTAGTAAGAACCTTGACCACCATTAACACTGAATGAATCTGAACCATTATGTGAGCCGAGCTTGTGCAAAAAGCTGGACACTACAAATGAAGTCTGGATACAACGATGTCTTGACTGGCGTTAAATGTCTCTGTGATGCTGCATCATACTGATTTTTGTCGCCGAGGAGCCTTGTGTTAAGCCGGCCTGGTAAAGGTAGCATAACGACAATATCCATTTGTAATCCAGCGTTGAACTTCTATGTGTCTTTGGAGACTTTGTCAAATGGATGTTGGACTATCAATTTGACACTGAATGTCTTTATTCTTTATTCATTGTACTCTTTTGATAACTCGAAAACAGTTGTTGCTGTTGTTGCTTGTAGCGATCAGCTGTCAATCACAGGATTTTATCCGATCAAATAAGTAACTGATAAAGAAGCTCCAGTTCCTAACTCACCATTGCCAAAGTATTAATACACTCCTGGAATAACTGTGTTGTTGTTGGTACTTATGTAACATTGATTAATTCTAACATTGCTGGTGGTTGGTGCTGAATTGAATCAGAGAGGGGCTGGCATCCAAAAGTGTGGGCGCCCTTCACGAAAATGGATCCAAATGAATCGAAATGCAACTTATACAAAAGGTTGTTGTGTTTAAAGGGAATAACGCCAGGAAATACTTGCAAATTCAGCATTTGATTAATCTGAAGACCTGCAGCATGTTGGATTGCTTTAGCAGAGCACCTGACACACCTAGCATAACAACCACAGCTTTGTCGGGTAAATAAAAACAAACTATCTTCAGATAACAGTCAAACAGCCAAGTCCAACCTATTCCCAAGAGTTCGAGATTAACAGCCACTCAGGGGGGCACTTGATTTAAGATTTAAGAATGCTAGCCTAATAGCTAGCATAGCATAAGGGTCTCAACCAAAGAGTTTTGCTACATTGGACTAAAGGGCTTGTTTTGACTGACAGATTTATTACAGTCTGATTAGACTGATGCTATAATGGCGACATAAAATAAGTAGAGTTGACCTTTAATTTTCAATTAATCATATGACAACTCATTTCAAGCCAAAGTTTTGCGATCGTTACGACTTTAATACCTAGTCTTGAGAGTTATCGGACCCTATCACTGATGTCATAAGAACCGTCAGGCAGGTGATCCGACCCGGTTTACATCGGTTTGAAGTGTTGAAGGTCTACAAACAGATTTTCTGTTGACTACATTTTGTTCACTTGTGTCACATATTAATTGCATTTTAATTGTATTTTCATCATATTTAACTGCGTTTTAACCACTTTTTAGATCGTATTTTGGTTTGTTTTCAGGTCCATACAGGTTGTATACCCGTTCATAAAGAACATGTGGATCTGTGTGCGTCGCCACTTTCTCCTGGGTTTAGTCTCCCATGGTCTGATTTTGTTCCGACAGTCAGCCGGAATAGAAAATGTCAAGTTTACCGCATCTTTACATCTCGTGACTATCTTGACCTTGAAAACCGTGTTATCCGGATCAACAGATGTTCATGTGAATGCTTCTTCTGTGGAGACCGTCCGTCCATCTGTTTCTGTTTCTTCGAACAAAATGAGCCGCTGTGATGCTGGACGTCGGACCACTGATGGTAATATTAACATGCTAATTAACGGATTTATATATTTCATATTAACCTTTCCTCTAATGGGAAGGTTTGTGGATTGTTCCACCTGCGCAGGTGGAACCTTCTCGCATCACTCAGAAATGTCCGTCGTGTCCAAAATCGCTTGGTTGCATAATCAACACCGATAAGGAGGAGGAGGAGGAGGAGGAGGAGGAGGAGGAGTCTTTTGTGACAATGGTGGACACATCATTCGGTATCAAAACAACAATGACAGTTTGTTCCGTTAAGAGGATAAAAATAATGTGTGTGTATTATGTATCATGGTAAGAATTTACTCTATTTAGACATATCATAATAAATGATATTGCAGAAAAATATCCCGCAGGCATATTCTCCAAAACAGCTTTTTTTTCCCCTCCTCCTTCGTATTCAATCTCTTTTTAATTAGAGCAGAAGCCCTGAAGGCGCTACGATTGGGGAGAAATACAGTCAGTGAACGATCACAGAGCGGATCAATAACCACATCATTATAATTCTCCAAGTCCAGGTGGAAAAGTTTATTGCAAAATGTCTACGTAATTAGAAGTAATGCAAAGAAAGCCTCTTGGGAGACGAGAGTTGGCTGTTGGATTGGGACCCCTACACCTGATCTGGCTGTTGGATTGGGACCCCTACACCTGATCTGGCTGTTGGATTGGGACCCCCTACACCTGATCCGTCACAATTACGTCGTAATCTTAATCCTTATTCAGCAAGATTAATGTAAAACATTCAAGACTGCAGACATAAACATAACCCTTACTTTCAAGATTTAAACCTGAGGTTATCATTAAATGAAATGGGTGTTTTGGATTTTTATAGCTGCTGTTGAGCAAAATCTAACTATTGTTAAGGAGACAGAATTGCATCAGGGCTGCAGAGCACCGATTCATCTTCCCTTAATTGTTGCCAAATCTCGGTACCTGCAGGTCTAGTACCTATGGAAGTGGGCCAAGGAAGGATGACAATGAACAATGAACAGTGTCATTGGTGCCCAAGGCTCGGTGATGAATGTTTTGTCTGATCCTACATAAGAACCTCTGTGGCCCCAATAGTTGGAAATAGTTCATGCTGAGTCAGATTTAAAGGAGTTGGAGCACAAAAAGGGGACCTGCATAATATTACACAGTTGGTTATAATGTTATGGCTCATTTATGTATGTGCATTTATGCTGCGTAATTGTGGAACAGACCCCAGGAATGCAGGTCTGTTCTTTCCATTCTTGGATTGGAGAAGGTGTGAAACCAGTAGAGTGAGTACTGTAGCACATCGGTGCTGGAGTCCAGGTTCCATTGAACGGTACCAAATCATACTGGTGGGAGAGAGTGACGAGCCTTCAGAGGAAAGTGAGTCGACTCTAGGACCCTGGGAGTGAGAGGAGATTGACTGAACAGACTCAAACACAGCTTCGGACAGTGAGTTGGATCTATGTGGTCCCTAAATGGTGCAGGGCTGAAACCTCAGCCTCATAACTCTGCCTTACCACACACACACACACACACACACATTCATTCCCCCAGTGGGAGTGTGGAGGTTGAAGCCTTGGCCAGACCAGCCGCCTGTGTGGCGAGAGGAAGTTTTTGATTTATGAGTCTGAAGGATCACAGGTGGACTCACACACATACACACACCAGACAAACATACACACACACACTCCGGAACGCCGTAGTCTGCAACTGTAAGTGCAGTTATTACTTGTCAGGGTTGCGCGTCTGTCCCTCACAGTTAATGTGAAGTTATGTCCAAAAAAATGTTTTTGTTTTTTTGTGAGTTAAATATGAAATATTAAACTCAAATATTATCTAAACAAGAACTCCTTGAGTCGATTCATGTGCAATAAGTCTGGACTAAATCGGATCAACGGTTGAGAAATTATGGCCCAATACAATTTTGGAGATACAGCTCGCCCTAGTGTTGGAAAAATTCAACCGATTTTTTCCCAAAATCAGTAATTGGGGATATAATAAATCAAAGCTTTAAGCATTTTCTTGGGTTTCAGTTGACTTTTGAGTTCATTGTTAAATCTTATCACACTGAAGGAGGAGTTCTACCTCAACTCCTCATCACCTTTTCATCTATCTAATCTCCTCCTCATTTACCTCTTCTCCTTCTCAATTACCTCATCTCCTCATTATCTGCCTCATCTCCTCTTCATGTACCTAATCTCCTCCTCATTTACCTCATCCCCTCCTCAATTACCTCACCTCCTCATTTGCCTCATCACCTCCTCATCTACCACATCACCTCCTCATCTACCACATCACCTCCTCATCTACCACATCACCTCCTCATCACCTCCTCATCCAACAAATCACCTCTTCATCTCCCTCATCACCCCTCCTCATCTCCCTCATCACCCCTCCTCATCTACCACATCTCCTCCTCATCTACCTCATCTCCTCCTCATCTACCTAATCTCCTCATTTACCTCTTCTCCTCCTCAATTACCTCATATCCTCATCTGCCTCATCACCTCCTCATCTGCCACATCACCTCCTCAACTACCTCATCTCCTCCTCATCTACCTAATCTCCTCATCTCCTCCTCATCTACCTAATCTCCTCCTCATTTACCTCTTCTCCTCCTCAATTACCTCAACTCCTCATCTGCCTTATCACCTCCTCATCTACCTAATCTCCTCCTCATCTCCTCCTCTTCTGCCTCATCTCCTCCTCATCTACCTCATCTGCCTCATCTACCTCATATCCTCCTCACCCCATCTACCTCATATCCTCCTCATCTCCTCATCATCTATCTCATCTCCTCCTCTTCTGCCTCATCTCCTCATCGTCTACCTCATCTCATCATCGACTTCATCTCCTCCTCATCTGCCTCATCTCCTCATCAACTGCCTCATCTCATTATCTAACTCATCTCCTCATCATCTCCCTCATCTCATCATCTCCCTCATCTCATCATCTGCCTCATCTCCTCATCTACCTCATCTGCCTCATCTACCTCATCTCCTCCTCATCTGCCTCATCTCCTCATCTACCTCATCTCCTCTCTCCATGTGTCTTGTCTCATTGAAAGCTTTCTTCCTTGTTCTGCCTGTTTTTGCTTCCCAGCGTCATTACCTCACTGATGACTCTGGCCCGCTGTAACTTCCTGTTACTGGTTTGTAATGAAATGCTTTGACACTCCAAACAATGAAACCATCATTCAGTTTGAGCAGCACCGAGACCAATCCTTTCTGGATCAACACACAATTTGAGGATTTGTCTCTGGTTTCAAAGTGTCTTGTTTGTTCACGGCCTTTAGAGCCGACAAACAAACAAACAAACAAACAAACAAACAAACAAACCATGAGTGAGAACACGACCTCCACGGTGGAGTCAAAGATCAACCATCGCCACAGAGGACAGAAGTGCTTTGTGCAGGAGCTGTAGACCTGAGTGTGTTAAAATAATGTGTAATAATAGTTCTTATTAATGACAGTTGTCATCTTTAGTCACAAAATCCCAGAAATATGAAGAAACAAAGTAAGAAAATCTCATTAAATATCCATTTAGGATGAATTATGCACCCCACTTTATTAGAAACTATTTCTAGGCTGAAGTCCTGCTTCCCCCAGTAGAACATTTATTAGCTCCACTTCAGAACTATTACAAAGAGCATCAGAGGAACCTGTCGGTACAACTCTTCGTCATTCCCCTGTTTTTAAACGATTACTACTCAGAAAGTATCCTCTTGGGGTTTTTTTTCCAACCAGGTGAGGGTCGTGTGATGTCAGGATGCCTGCATCCCCACCACACCCGTCCCCTCCGGACCACCCAGATGAAGCCACCTCCATCACAGAGGGACATGATGTTGCTCCCGGAGAGGACTTGAGAGATATGGATCTGTTTCAGAACCAGGGTCTCTTTCTGTCCACCTCCTCCACCCCGGAGCTGAATGAGGAGGAAACTCCGAAAGAAGAAGCCGGCTGGAGCCAAGATGGAGACCGGCGGGGATGTGGACGGTGAGTTTCCTCCATGACACGCTGGACTCCATGTATTAGACTGACTAAAGTCTTCTTAAATGGTTCAAACATAAACATATCGGTATTTTCTTAACTGTAGAGGAATTTTTGATATATGATTAAAAATAAAATCTTTACAACAATGAATAAATTATTTATTATATATTGAGAAATGATCATTTCTCAATATATAACATCGGAACATCGGAATTCTGAGATCAAAGTCGGAAATTCTGAGATGAAAAACGGACATACTTCATTTAAAGTTGGAAAATCTGAGATTTTAAATCAGAAATCCTCAATGAAACGTTCTAATAGCCATATGTGGCTCTAACCCTCATCTTCATATTTTACCTGTTATTTTGTAACCCTCCGTCTTCTAATCCTGCGAGTCTAAATACATCAAATTAGACACGATGGTCAGCCTTTCCATTTATAAACTGAGCACCAACACTGTGGAAAGTCTTAGCTTAGAGACGTGAAAGAGGTTTGCTCTCCACGTTTTAAATGTCAGCTGAAGCCTGTTTGTTTACTTTGGCCTTTAATTAACGTTACTCACTATCTGGTTTCTGTTTCTGCTTTCCATTATCTACTGTCTTTTCTCGTATAATTTTATTATTCCCTCTGCATCTCTTTTATGAAAAGTGCTCTATAAATAAAGTTTATTATTATTAGTTGACAGCACAGACCCACAAAAAAGGCTCCAATGAACGTTTATGCGGCAGAGCTTGTGCTTCAGCAATCCTGCAGCCAGGAATCCTCGCGGTCCTTCTGTTGTCACCGTCTGAACTCACCACACACACTGGACCGGTCTCCTCTGTAGTCACCATCAAATACTTTTCTTCACCTTCATGCTTCCGGCTCTCTCTGCAGTCTTTGTGCCCGCCTCAAAACATCTAGCAGAAAATCCAACGGGCGATGTGTCTCTGTCCGTTTGATTCTGACTTCTACAGATTGGAGAGGAGGTGGCTCCTCTGGCACGAGTTCATGAAAGAACACGCCCAACTGGATACCTGGCTGCGATTGGTGGAGCAGGCCGTCAGCTCTCCTAACCTGGTCCACCTTACCTGCCTGACTGCGAGGGAAGAACTGAGGAGGTTTGAGGTGAGGGGAGGAAGAGACACACCCAGTCTGGTTTTTCTACCTCTCTCCTTGGATTTTCTCCCTCGTCTGTCTCAAAAGGGTTCTTAGAATCTTAGATCCATACGTTTGTATTGTGGCGATAGATTCTTACGCATGGAAGGTGGTCAAGGGAAACTGGGGTTAGAGAAAAGTTCATCGAAGTTCAGGTTGAGATTAAAGACTTAATCCAGGAGGATCAGCAGCATGTAGAATTTAAGAGTAAATCCAGTTTTACCAACATGAATCACAAAGTTTAAGTGTGTGTGAGAAACTATAGATTTCTCCTCCTCCAAAAAGAATAAGGAAAAAGAGCACACCCCCATTAGAAGGAAGCTGAAAGAGACTTTATTACTCTCTCGCCATCATGCTGTGTGTAAATATCTGTTGATTGAGTTTTTCATTCCATTATAGTATTCATAATACAAGAGAAGAGAATGTACACAGAATGGAAAATAATCCCTCCCATCAATCTTAAAAGATTAAGAATGCGAAGTAAACAATGTGAGTTTAGAATCAAAGGAGAGAAAAAAATCCATCGTTCCTTTTAACGAAACACTTAAGAACTTTGCGATGATAAAAGCTGCCTATGAGATGGAATGAACTCGGGAGGTCCAGTCAGACCAGTGTGATGAGAAGATAAGAAGCTTTAAGTCAGTATAAAGATCACTTCCTCATTGTTTTTCTGTGTTTTTAAAGTTCTATGTATAGATCTGATTTGTATCGGCCGTAAACATCAGAGCCCAGCAGAAAAAAGAGCCGGCTCTCACAGGATTTATGGGTAATAAAGTCCTCTGATGGACAGGAGGCCCAGAAAAGCGTGCGTCGGTGTCGCCCCCTCTGACATCTTCGTGTCTGTGCGTTCAGAGGCTGCGCTGCGAGGCCGGACCTCGCCTCGTCCAGTTGGACGATCTGACGCAGAGGAATCGAACGCTGACTCGGCTGTTTCAGGGCGCCATGCAACGGCGGCTTCTGGCGTCAGCGAGGGAAAGCGGGCTACGGTGGGACGATGTAAACGCCCAGCTGGAGTCAGTTACAGCGCGGCTGAAGGTGAGAGTTCATCGTCATCGTCATAATGATAATGATTTCCTGTTTTCTGACAGACTTATCAATTATGTGACTGATGCGGAGAAATTGTGAAGAAAATCGTTTTTATTGAGAGTTTTGAGTGAGATTCCTCTCAAATCTTTATTTTTATATCATATTCCTCGTTTGCATAATCTTTTAAATATAAATTTTATGAGAAGTCGGCCACAGTTCTTCCTCTTGCCTTGATGAAACTCGGATCAAGCTGTGAAACTAAAAAGCTGAGTCGGACTTAGTTGACTGAATATCCTATTTCTGTCTTTGGCTTTAAAGTCCAAAGATTTTATGACAAGGCGGCCGCCATGATGAGTCCTGATTTTTCAGAGGCTCGCCAAACTTGTTTTAAGTAACCCAGTGAGGCGTCATACTCGGGACGCCATCACATCTACTCAGACAATAATAGTTATGCTTTAATTTATTCATGATAATTATTGCGTATAATGAGTTACGAATAACTGAAGCTCGTTCTCTCTCAGATGTTCGTCTCAGAGTGGGACGAGTTTGAGGCGGAGAGGGAGGAGCTGGCCTTCTTGTTGGCTGACCTGGATGTTCGTCTGACTGAGGTGGATCACCTGACAGGAAACACCTGTGAAAAGCTGAGGCGGCTCCAGGTACGCGAGATCGTAGCCGTAAACAGGAGGTCTCTCCTGAGCTGCTGTGTTTCTACTCTATGTCTGTGTGTGTGTGTGTGTAGTCCTTCCAGCAGTGTGTGTGCGTGAACTCGGGTCGCGTCAATGCGCTACTGCGGCGCGGCGAGGACTTGATCCAGCGCAGCCAACCAGCTGATGCTCAACATCTCGAGAGCCGCCTGCTGGAGCTGCTGCGGCGGTGCAGCCTCGTTTACAACAACATCGCACGAACGCACACCCGGCTTTTGAGCATGAGACTGGTAAACACACACACACACACACACACACACTGTAAACACACATTGTAAACTCATATAGTTAACACACACACACACGGTAAACACAGACACAATGTAAACAACACACACTGATATGGTTAACACACACACACATGCTAAACACACACTGATATGGTAAACACACACTGATATGGTAAACACACACACGTATGGTACTCAAACACACGCAAAGAGATCGTAAACACACACACACCTATGGTAAACACGCACACACATGGTACACACACATGGTACACACATGGTACACACACATGTTAACACACACACATTGTAAACACCACACATTGATATGGTAAACACACACACATATGGTACACAAACACACGCACAGACATCGTAAACACACACGCACATGTATGGTAAACCAAACACACATGGTACACACACATGGTACACACACGTCGTACACACACATGGTACACACACATGGTACACACACATGGTACACACGTCGTACACACACATGGTACACACACATGGTACACACACATGGTACACACGTCGTACACACACATGGTACACACACATGGTACAAACACATGGTACAAACACGTCATACACACACAGTACACACATGTGGTACACACACCTGGTACACACACATGTAAACACAGTGTTAGCCGCGGCTCTCACTAATGTTCCTCAGGTTGTGGAGCATTTGTAGATGTAATACTATAATAATGTGTACTTTATTCATCACTAGTCATACAAGTATAAATTATACACAGTACAGCAGCGGGAGATTTAATCTCTGCATTTTAACGATCAAAGCGGAGCAGTGGACCCCTGTGGAGCGCCGGTGGGCCCGAGGTTTTTAGGGTCCGGCTCAACAACCTGCAGCATGTAGCATCAAGTGCTGGAGTCTAAACCCGAAATCCAACCCATTGTGGGACAACCGCTGAGATAAAGGCGCCGTGTAATCTGTCTCACCAGAATAACTTTGGAACCCTTCCCAGACTGATTTCAATCACCTTCCTGGCATAGTGTGCTACTGGTGAAACAAACGAGGCAACTCCTCCTTCTAAAAACATTCTATTTTAGTGATTATGTGATTTTATTACTCTGTTGCTACCTATTTTCTATTTCTTCCAACTACTGCTACCGTCACTTTCTAAATGTTGGAGCTGCTTGTGTCGCTCCATTTCCCCGTGGGGAATAATAAAGTTTGAATAAATGAACCCAAAGTTCTCCATCCATTAACATTTAGTCTTTAACTTTGAGCATAAATGATCCTTGACTACCTAGCTGGGTTTTTGGATCCTCCTCCTCCTCCTCCTCCTCCTCCTCCTCTATCCTCATCTTTGTGGTCATCCTCCTCTCACCCCCGTCATCCTCCACTCCTTCCTGTCCCTGAACCTCCAGGTGTTTGAGGATGACTGGATTCTTTCTCAGGCCACAGACTCCGGCTGTCCTTCGGAGAGCTTATTGGAGGAAGAGGGAGCGCTTGATAAAACCCACCTGGACCTCCCTGCAAAGTCCAGCCTCACCAAAGGTAAATCAACAACTTACTCACGGCGGTTAGATCAACCGTACGCGTTCATATCTCCACCTATTCCCTCCATAGCCCTCTCCTCTGACCCGCCCTCACCTGTACACCTCCCTCCACCCCCGCCCTCTCCCTCCTTGCCTACCCATGAGCACCTGGGCCTGGAGTGGGACCCCTCTGTGGATATTGGGCGTTCCCTTTCCCGTGACGACGCTGACTCATCATATTTCAGTGCCAGCACAGGTAAGAAGTGAGAGAACATTTTCAAAAATCTTATTACTTGCCAGAATTAAAAAAAAAAGAAAGAAAACTAAGAGACGAAATGTCATTCCCTACATTTGATCTGACAATAAAGTCTGTTTCATCCCTGGACATCAGTATATAACAGTAATCTATTACTCTTATTATTAGACGTAAAGCCCGCCTTGTGGTCACAGAACGGCTCTTTTACTGGTGCAAGCATGCCAAAATCATCTATTTGTATATGATGAATATAAATTTAATCTTCCTGTGTGCGCAGGTCTGTGCCACAGAGATGGACTGAGGAGGCGGAGCTACCTGAGCTCCCTCAGCTCCCTGGGCTCCAAGTCCGACACCAGTCACGACCATCAGGAGGCAGATCCGGTGAGTTAAGACAACATTGTTGAACGCTCATAAGGTGGAGATAATGTTTCGGCGAGTTGGGCGCCGACCGCCAACCAGCGCCCAGAAAAAGAATATGACAAAAAAGAGACTTTTCGCCCATCTCACTGTCCAAAAGTGTTAAAATATTTCAAAGTTGCATGAATAAATGATTCTCCGATGCAGACAGGTACTGTTTAACTGACCGGTACCAGTGCTGACCGCTACCAGACTCACTGATCCTTTATCTGAGGGAGGTTCATGACCCTCACCAGGACTCTGAATAATTAATAGCATAACTGTGCCTTGATAAATCTACGGCGGTGTCAGCGTTGCTGAAGTAGCAGCAATGCAGTAAATCGAGCACTTTCATTTACATATGGCTCTTTTTTTTCTCGTCCGACGCTCGGAGTCCTCCGAACTACAGGCACATAAATCACGAACAGAGCAAGAAGTTAAGTTAATATAAAAGGACTAAGCTCCAAGACCCTCGCGGCGCCAGAAGGATATTTAAGATATAAGAAATCCATGAAACTCACTAAAGCTGCTCTTCTGCTGTCTTCATAGGGAGTTCAGTTACACTGATCAGAACTTTATGGTTAAAGCCGGAGAAAACCTGAAACAGTTGTTGGTCTCCGCATCACAGACGCACAGTCACTGACCTTCTGACGCACCAGCTGTCTAAAAAGGTTCTCCTCCGCTGTGGCGTTGGTTATGGATGCTGGATGGTGCGCCAGCTCCATTCTGGTGATCGGAGAACCTGGACCGTACCAGCAGCTGTGAGGTGAACAGAACAGAAGGATGGGAAGGCGGAGAACCAGAGAGACGAGGCTTAGATGAAGGGGACAGAGATGAATAGGATTTCTGAAGTAATCTGAATACACTCGTCTGCTAGCCTGGAGCGCCGCCCTGCCTCTGCATTACTGTCTGCTTCACACACACGCACAGTCACACACACATGCCCACGCACACACACACACAGATGCTGCTGCACTCTGGGTGAACCCCAGTGTGCAGAAGAGAGATTCCAGCTGCGGCATACCAGCAAAGACATCAAAGCGCGTGTAAGCGTTTCTCTTTATTTACAATGCCAGACTCGTAAAGACGTGATGTCAGCAACGCCCTCCCTCAGGCTCGGCCCGCCTCGCCACGACCACAGGACTCCGCGTTGTTGGACTCGCCTGACCTCGTGTCCGGGGGGCTTGAACACCGCATGACTCCTCGAGGAAGAGGTTTTCTTTCATGCGATCCCACACCAACCCCCCACCTCTTCACCCCAAACGGAGAGGATTTCATCTTCGCCCTCAGTGTCACAACTCTTGTTCGTTTAGCATCTAGTCGCTCACTAACCTATTTGCATTGCTGAACGCCCTGACTTCAAGGGGGGGAATTTTATGCAAATGAAATGCAAAAGAAAATGAAGGCACTTCATTTCAATGGAAATCAGCCTGGGAGGTTCACCGCATGCCAAATAATTCAGCTAAAGTTGAAACTTTTCTGCTCGAATATAAATGCGGACAAATAAAAAGGATGAATAATGTGTTTCTCATGAGCTGCATGTCTGGAGTTTTGGATCCGGTAGGCTCACCTGACGCAGACACAAACGCCATCTACATACATCATGGATCAATGATACGTACGGATATAACGCAAAGCTGTGTCAATATTCTAAAACTGTACGGGACAGAACATTATAACCACCGACAGGTGAGGGAAAATAAAGGAATAACGACGATTATGTTCATCTTCTCTTTAATAATAACAATAATAATTATTTTAAATAGCACTTTTAAAACAAAGTAACCGAGTTCTTTACTTTACAAAATAAAATAAATCACATTTGTAAGGCTAGTAGTGACATAACGGATTAAATTCAAACCAAAACCCCAGTAAACGTGCGTTTATACGTCTCTGCTACCGACCCTGAGGGCAAGGGTACATCGCCGAAAAATCCCCAGTCCCCTGCATTGTGCAAGCAATCCAACTGATTGAACTCCTGAAATGAAATGTGAAGTCATGGCCAAAAAAGAAAAAAGATTCCCCAAGTAGTAAAATATGAACTACTTGAGTAGAATCTGACATAAACAAGATGGATCTCCTTGGGTGGATTTAAATGCAAAAAACTTGGATCACATAACTCAGGTTGACTCAAGTTATGTGAATGACTTTGACAGAGTGTGATGGCTAGACGACTGGGTCGGAGCATGTCCAGAACTACAGGTCTCGTCGGGTGTTCCTGGTCTGCTGCGGTTGGTTAGTACCTACCAAAGTGGACTAAAGAGGGAAAACTGATGGACCTGTGACCGGGTCATAGGCGCTCTCTCACTGATGCGTGTGGTTAGCGCAGGCTAGCCCACTTTATTGGATCCTACAGAAGTTCTGTTGTAGCACAACTAGGTGAAACTTCTAAGGCTTGTTCTGGTAGCAAGGTGTCAGAACACGTGGTCCATCAAAGTTCAGTTTAGGTGGCGATATAACACAATATAAGGCAGGTGGTGTAAATATTATGGCTGCTATGGTATGTCTTCAACCATTGGTTGGTTGGGTGGTTAGTTGAAGGGTGACTGATCTCCAAAGAACCTTGAGAGATGGAACATGGGCCGGGAAAACATTTAATTCTTCTTTAACGTTACGTATAATAGAATTTTATTTCTTTTCATTATCTGTTTCCTGTGTAGAATGTGGAGGGATGGCGTGACCACGCCCACTCCAACTTCTTATCACCAGTAGAAGCCCCAGGAGGCGGGACAAGACTGAATGGAGACCAGTGGCTGACCTCGACTCCTGGCAGACAGGACGGCGAGCCAATCAGCTTTGACGGTGGGCGTGTGAGGGCGTGGCTTGGAGTCGAGAGCCCCGCCCCTCCAGAGGGAAGGACCTCCTGTTCCAAAGGTGTGCAGACTGATGGAGAGGTGGGTGAAGTCATGTTTTTCATCAGTTCATTTTTTTTGTATGTGATTAAAAATGAAAGGTGCTTACTAATGACGGAAAATAAATAATAGACAGTTTTTTTGTCTTCATTAGGAATCAATTTATTAGTCTGATTTATTGGAGGACGAAATAACCCTTTTTTTTTTTTCGAGGGTCGTTCTATGGGATCTGCTGACCGTAACAAAAATATGAAACGGATAATTGTCTTTCTGTGGAGTCCAGCTTAACTGTGTGTGTGTGTGTGTGTGTGTGTGCGTGTGCGTCCTCACGCTTAAAGTAAGTGTCTGAACTTGAGGGGACCAACTTTATTAGGGAAGAGCGGGGATGTCAGAGTAATTGAGTCGGGGCAGCATGTCTTTACATTCTGGCTCCTCCAGGTCGCGGTGATCTAACCTCTCAGCTGATTACAGCTGCTCACTCTGCATGTCTGCGCTCAGGTGAGAGTTTCTCAGAGCTCAGTCGGTTTCATTATATCAATATACCATCCTATTAATCATCATCTGCTTTCATTATTCTCTCCGGCACGTAACAGAAGGGCGCTCGCCGACTCGTTTTTGAGAAAATTACATTTTGTACTGAGCTGCTTTAAAACCAGAAGGACAATCAGTGGGAGAGAAGGTGGAATAATCCAGAATCAATACATTCCTTATGTTCCTCTAATGGGAACACATTTTTAAGAAGAAGCGAGGTGGGCTGACAACAAAAAGTCTTTGATTTTAGAGATCAAAAGTAGGTGTGAAAAGAATTTGACCTATTGATTTTTCCCAAATCTGATCAGATATTTGTTTAATTACAAGTAATAAAGAATACCATTTAGAAAAATGCGGTATAATACTAAGGAAAACAAATAAATATAATATGTTCATTCCCTGATTTGTGTCTCAATCTTCCACAATTGTGGAAATATTCAAGTAGTTTTTAGATAATTAAGGTAAAATTTCGGGCTGAAAGAAAAAAAAAACTCTGAAATTGTCCTTTTATTTAGGTCTACTCCAAGATTTAACAATAATAATGTTAATAATATTTATTAATAATAATATTATAAATTAATAATGCTAACATTTGTAATTTATATAGCATTTTTAATGCAATACATGTTGCCTGGTTTGTTTTACATCAAAGAAGAATTACCTGAACAAGTTGATAAAAAGTGAAATAGAACATAAAAGTAGGCACCAACTTAACCTTTATAGTAAAAGTACAAATAAAAACATGAAAACATGGATGAATAATAGGAATAAAAATGAGTATTAAAATTTGTTAAAAAATGCATGTATATGAAATACAGAGAAATTGCGTCGAATTTCTAAAATCAAGTAAAACGGCATTTTAAAGGTCGGGTGGATTCACAGGTTTGCGATCTGTCCTCGTGGATTTGCAATTATCGGGTTTTCTGCGATGAATGAATTCCCTGATTGCGAATTTGCCTGTAAGATGAGGAAAGTCAGGGATATTATGGAATCATGATTGTCGGCGCCGCTGCAGATCCTTCAATTTAGTGCGATAACTCATAAACGATTTCATGGATTATTTTCCAAATTTTATACCCACATAGCTCTTAGTGTGAGGAAGAACTGGAACTATTTTGGCAGAGGTGGGTTTTGTATTTCTGACATTAGGGGGGCGCTTTATCACTAGAAGATAATTTTGCAACCATTGATCCAATTTGGTGCAAATGTATGTTGTGTTTTACTCAACAGTTCCTATTTTACTCTCTAGGGGGAGCTTTTTTACAAAAATCTGTTTTTTTTCCGACATAACTTCTAAACCGTTGGCATGATTAAATCCAAATTAGGTGCATATGAATTAACTCATGGAGATGTATGTATATATATATATATATATCATATATATATATATGATATATATATATATGATATATATGATATATATAA
Source organism: Lophius piscatorius (assembly GCA_009660295.1). NCBI lineage: Eukaryota > Metazoa > Chordata > Actinopteri > Lophiiformes > Lophiidae > Lophius > Lophius piscatorius. Next base: position 37,701 of record VRLP01003227.1, on the reverse strand, counting down.
GACAGTAAACAGGTGTCCCCACAGTGTTGTAATACCAGTGTAATAGACTGTTTTGTGTTGATTCTGACTCAGTGGATCATTTGGAGAAAGAGTTGACGAAGAAAAGTCACAAAATGAGTCGACGTCTTCATCAACAATCACAATCTTCAGCCTTTTGTTTTTCCCTCCAGCTTCATGAATATCTGTCTCCTATCCATCGTCTCCTTCCCTCCATACATATTTCTCTTCATCACACTTCATTGGCTTTAGCCATCATTTTCCCCTCCCTCTCTCATTACTGTTGAAAGCGTCTATTTATTCTCCTCCTCCTCCTCCTCCCTCTCGTCTGCCGCTCCTCCATCCATAAACTCTTGATTTATGCATGGAGTCTGGCTGCACTTTAACCGTTGTCATAAAAACAAGAAAGAAATACGCTCCAACCTTCTTTTTCCCTCTTCCTCCCACCTTCCTCCGTTTGGTCCTGTGGCTGACCGGTACCAGAACCACACAAAGAGGGAGAACTTTGAAGATGTTTTCGGGGTCAAACTGATGACAGATCCGCTGCTGTGTTGTTTTAATTACAGCGATTGTGTGTCGTCTCTAATGGCGTTGGCACTTTCTAATGGAGGTTCGTTACGGAGAAAATTATCCAGCAAGCACAAAACAAATTTGAGGAGAAATCATCCCGCAAGTTTAATCAAGGTTCTGGAGCAGCTTATGTATAAACCCTGAGTCAGAGCAGAACGAACACGGTTGACTTTGAGGCTGAAGCCTCATTCATCACGCCGCCCTCCGCTCACTCAGAGCAGATCTAGAGTGGAGTCAGGCCGCTGTGAAAGAACCTCAACGCAAAGTTTAGAAGTTTGACTTGTCCTGGACCCAAACAACACAAGTGGCTCCAGTGAGCGATGGAAGAATTGTGTAATAACCGCTTTATTACATGATGGTTGTTTGTCCTCATGTTATTTCAAAGTCGTCAGTGGATTTGTGATGAATGTTTTATGTGGGTTTTGGATAGTTTGTTTACTTTCTTCTCCATTCAATGATAGGTCCATAAAACATTTGCATACCTCCGGTTACCATTTGCAAATGTCATTTGCAAAACAGAAATATGCAGACATAGTGAAATCATGATGCTCCAGGATCTAGGTTGTATTTGAGTTTGTTGTTTGAAGAAACTACAAACAGTTTGTTGTCCAACCTGGAATAATTCTACCAGTTCAGTTGGAATGTAGTGAAAACAGTCAAATGAATTGATTGAATGGTCATACTTCAAATGTTAAACAATCTTTCAAGATTGGTTTTAGAAAACATTTGCACGAGGGGGAGTTTTATCACTAAAAGATCATTTCTCCCAATTTAGTCCAAGTTTGATGCGCATTTATGTTTTCCTCTAATAGTTCATATTTTACTCTCTAGGGGGAGCTTTTTCACAAAAAAAAAATCAGATTTTATTTCGACATAACTTCTTAACCATCGGCCCAATAAGTCCAAATTTGTTGCGTATGAATTAACTATATATATTATATTATATTTTATATATATATATATATATATATATATATGTATATGTGTTTATATATATATGTAGATTGTTTTGATTCTGACTTAGTGGATCATTTGGAGGAAGAGTTGATGAATAAAAGTCACACAATGAGTCGACGTCTTCATCAGCAATCTCAATCTTCAGCCTTGGTTTTTCCCTCCAACACACAAAAATGGCCCCCGACCTCCCGGACAGAACCGCTGCAAGGCGTTTGATAACTTACTCATCTGTCACAAAGTGTGCTTAAATGTTTTTAAATCTGGTTAGATTCAGTTCATGGCCTTGTATTTATCTGTGTGCTCTGTGCTAGTGGTACCGGGAAGAAAGACTCATCAACACACCCAGCAACCACTGCCGCCATGATGCCCTACAACAGCCTACTCCCGCCCCCGTCCCGTCACCGTCACATGACTGGGAGGCCTCCTCTTACTGGATGAAGAAGAGGCAGCAATCCAACCTCCAGGTGAGACGATGTAGCAGATATTCAAATGCACTCTGTGTGTTTACGTTGGTTTGGGGAAAATACTTTGGCTTTGAGCACTGCAGGCTAACAGAAATCCACTGTTCCTCAGGCTGAAGAAGAGCAGCTGTGCTGCGATGAAGATGAGCCTCTTCTGTCTGAGCAGAGGTGAGACGACACAGATCTCCTCACAGGAGCGTATCGGCGAGGGTCCTGGAGCCAAACAGGCAAACGGACATTATCTGAGCAACAGCAAGAAAAACAGCAAAACTGAAATATCAGATTGACATAAGTTTACAGACCCTTTGCCTCGACACTAGGAATCAAACTCGGGATCCTCAAAGTTCTCTGGATCATCTGAGATGAAAAACCAAACCGTGATGTCAAAGGAAAACACCTGCAGAGCTCAGAGACCGGATTGTGTGGAGGACAAGATCTGGAGGAGGCTGCAGAACATCTCTGCTGCTTTGAATTTACCTCAGAACTCAGTGGTCTCCATGATTCTTAAAGGGAAGACGTCTGGAACCACCAAAGGTTGACCGTCACTGCGACGCTCCACTCATCTGAGCTTTATGGCAGAGTGGCGAGACAGAGGAGTTTGACCTCCATTCAAAGGTCATATCAGGGGGAAACCAGTCATCACATGCCAAATACCCTCCCAACAGTGAAGCATGCGGCGGCAGGGACTGGGAGACTGATGAGGGCTCACGGTCATTAATGAAGACCTGGTCCAGAGGCTTTGGGACATCCGACTGGGCTGAAGGTTCCCCCTCCGACAGGACGATGACCCTCATTACACAGCTAAGACGACACGGGAGTGACGTAGGTAGTGCTCTGTGGTGGTCCTCGAGGGGCCCGACTAAAACCCCGACTACTACCCATGGAACATCTCTGGAGAGACCTGAAACCGGCCGTCCACCAACGGTCCACGTCCAAACTGACAGAGCTGGGAGACCTAAGAAGACTGGAGGCTGTAATCGCTGCTGAAGGGGCTCCAACTGAGTCCTGAGTCTGGAAACTTACGTCAATCTGATATTTCAGTGTTTTCTCTTGAATAGACTTGCTTTTGTTACTATGGAGGGTAGATTGATGAGGGAAAAACATGCTTTCAATGATTTCAGTGTAAGATGTCAACATAGTTTAAATGTGAAAAAAGTGAAGGGGTTCTGAATGTGTCAGGAATGCAGTATTAATCCGTTCCACTGGTCCAAAGTAACTTTCCTGCTCTGGTAACGGATGATATAGATATAAAAATCAGTTTTTTTTTATAAAATTTGAGGAAACGAATCAGACAAAAGCACCTCCTCTTCCTCCTCTCCCTCCTCTTCGTCCTACAGTGTGACCACCAGCAGAGCGGCCCCGTCCTCCTGGCTCTCCCCAGCGGTCCTCTACCTCCTCCTGGCTGCAGCTCTCACCCTGCTGGCCTGTCTGATCTGGGTCTCCATGGAGACACCATGCCACCGTAGCAGCAGGATGACGCGTGGTTTCCACCTCACGCTGAGATACGTCAACGGACCCCCGCCCACATGAAGACCATCCAGAGGCTCTAATGGACCTCGTTTGGATAAAAAAGCACTACAAAATAAAGGTTCGCCACTCGTCATGTGATGTGAGCGATTTCATCGAAGCCCCAAGCCCGACTCCAACATCAAAGATCTGACAGAAGTCTGCAGGGACGTCGGGATGAAGAAGCAGGATAATTAGATCAAGACTCTGGGGCAGCACCGAGTGGTAAACATGCTTCCACATTTCCTGACACAGCAGTTCCTCTGCCCATTTTCACAATTTATTCCCGTCGTTATTCATCCGGCCATCAAAAGATCTGAAGTTCTAACCCGTTTTTTTTTTTTTTTTTCATTTTCCATTTTCGTCAATGATTTATACTTTTTTTTTTTCCTCCGATCAATAAAAATGTGACATGTCCTGAAATATTAAGAAAAATAGTGTCTCATTTAAATTGAATCCATTCGCATAAATCACAAAGCAGTATTGCGGAATTATATCAATATTTTCCTCGATTCTCCTAAAGTAATCAGAATCTACAAAAAGAGACCATTTAAGGATGTATCAAGAAAAAACACTGATTTTTCCACCGGTAAATAAATTAAATAGGATCATGAAACATTCCATGTTTAATTTTACAGAATAAAAATGAGAAAAATGTCAAATGGAAATTAAGCTTTGATAACAGAAATATTGACTTGACTAAGACTTTGTTCTAGAGCTTATCCCCCAAAAACCCTCTGACTGTTTAAACCCTAAAGACTTTGTCAGGGTGTATTTGTTTTATTTTACAGAATACAAATCTGTGTAAATCCAACATGATTGAATGAAACTTCTTTTATCAGACTTTTATTTCAACATTTCTAAACTTCTGCTGTTTGAACCCCAGGAATGGCTGCAGGAGATTATCGAGGTGCAACAGAAATATTACAATGTGATTTCAGTGTATACCTTGTATTTACTTATCTGTGTATACGTCCCTCAGTACTGATGTCCGTGTCCTGTCCAGCTGTCCGTCCTTTTTTATAATCCTCAATCGTTCCGTCCTTTGAGTTGAACACTTAGTTTAAATTAAGTTTTGTTTTTTTTTTACTCCGGGTAATGAAAAACTTTCAGATAAAAACAAACGCATCATCTGATGGAAGGATGTGTAGATGTTTGTGTGTGTGTGAGGTGTGTGTGAGCCGTTAAAGCATTCTTAAATGCATGTTTGTCTGTGTTTGCTGTTTGGTTGGAAGTTGTACATTAGATTTGGTCGGCCTTAATTTTGACGTTTAAGGCTATTTTCACGTTACGTCTCTTTCAACTTGCATCAGATTAGTCATCTCAGTGATTCGATAGTGATAACGATAGTTGTGTGTGTGACGCAAAAGCCTATCAGTGGTGAGATTCTGAGGTTGATTTTTGAAGAAAGCAAAGAGAAAATTAGGAATTTGGTTTTGTGTCTGAAGCTGACAAAAAGCCCTGAGCTCACAAGAGTGGCTAGGCTAACACAGCCAGCTAGGCTAACACAGCCAGCTAGGCTAAGGCTGCTAGCTAGGCTAAAGCTGTCAGATAGGCAAAGGCTGTCGGCTAGTTAGCACAGAAAGAATCAACTGTTGCAGGAGTTAAGGGTTAATGTTTTTTTGAGCGTTAATGATAAAAGTTTTTGGATTCCGTTAAAATGCTGTCAAACTTTTGTCCCGATAGAAGCAGCTTTAACACGATGTGGAGGTGATGTCACTCTGGTAAAAATGATGGCTAATATTATTTGTGAAAACTTAAATGAAGCAGATGAGTCAGATTGTTATGAGATTAGAAGATTAATTGCATTCTATGTAAATATCTCTTAAACTGATTTAAAGAATGCTGTCACTGAACTAGCTTTATGCTTTTCCTTTAAGCTAACATTAATAATTTCACATGCTAAACTATAAACTAAATACTTGCAGATTCATAAATAATAACATGAATGCAAACATATTACATAGTGTTTGTTAAAACCAATGAAATAATGAATTCAGCAACCAGTTCCATCCAAGTTAGAGCTTATATTTTCTCTTATTTCTAAACGCAGCAGGAGAAAATGACTAACAAGTGAGTTTAAAGCCTTTCCTTATATGTTGTCATTCTTTCATGTCAAAGTGATAAACTCTATTGTACTTAATCACCAACTGCCTTCTTAGAACATTATAGCACTTGTATTTATAATCCATATGTCTGGTTAAAGTCTTATTTTAACAGTACAAAATAACTCAGTAAGTTTACATTTATAGTGAAGGTTAATGTTTTCACTCATTAACCAGAAGGAACACATCCACACAATACTGCCATCATTTTTTTCTACCGTTTGTAGATGTGGTGTTCGTTCTGACCCAGGCTTAAATGGATGTTTTTATACTCACAGTCACAGACGAAGCCCATCTCCGTTTATTCCTGTGTTTTTGTTTCGTGGTGATACATTTACAATCTCTGTCCAAAAAAAAACTATTCTTTTCCTGTCAACAAAATAAGAGCTTGACAGTTTATCTGTATGAAGTGTGATGTGTGCTCAGTAGGTGAATGCATAAATATACCAATGTAGGAATTTACAGAAATCTTGTGTGTAAAAAGTATAATAAGAGCTTTAGAACTGAGAATGTTTTAATGTAAAGTTTATCTGATTTTTCACTCCAACAAGGTTTTCCTTTTTGTCTAATTCTGTCCGTTTGTTGGCAGAATTACACGAAAACTATCCGACAGATTGTCTTTACTCTTGTTGGGAAGCTTGGTCATGTGACATTGAAGAAATCCTTAGATTTTGGTGGTCTAGAATTTTTCCCCCCACTTACTATAACGTTGCTTTGTTGGGTTTTCACCATTTCCATTAACTATGGCTTTGATGTTTTATTTCAGACAACTGCTTTGACCCTCTTGTTCTTGAAATCTGAAATTCTCTATCAACGGCTTTGTAATATGGGCCTTTGATGTTTTTTAGTATGTGATTATTGAGGAAACTGAACAGTTTTTCTGTCTAGTTTCTATGATAAATGAAAGCAATATATAACAAATGTTTCTAATTTGTGCTACATAAAAAAAGAATAAAGAGTAATTTTCATCTTGCAAGACATTTACACCATCTGTTTCTATGATGACTTTGATGTCCTTGTTGCTTATGACCATGACATCTTTGATGTGACTATAAAATAGGAAAACTAAACTGCCTTGCTGGATGTTTGTCCTGTATTGAGGGCCTTCAAGTTTCAATAAAAACTGAATGTTATTTAACAATAAAGTGTGTGGAGAAGAACAAATACATCATTTGGCATCCCTTTAGTGTCTCCAGGCTTATATTTGAACATTTGTCTCTCACTGGGTTTGGAGTTTGGTGAAAGGATGCAGGTTCTAGCATCTGTGAGGGATTTGATCTGAATTGTCAGCGTTTTAAACTTTAGATCTCTGTAGCGCCACCTTCAGGCCTAAACAGAGTTGATGTTTTTGCATCTTTGTTTGAAAGCCTAGGTTGTTTTTCCACATACGGCTGATTAACAGATGTTTTAATGATGTTTACATTCAGCATTCGTCCAATGGGAAGTCTCCATGTGTGCTCTGGCTTCCTTCAGCTTCAAACATGCTTTTAAGTTGAATAAGCAGCAAAAGGATTGATTAAAAGGAAACTTATGCATTAGAATAAATATGAGTTACATTCAAACATTTTATAACAGTGCTCTGTGTTCAGGATGGTCTTCATGAGACAAACGTTGATCTTGAACTCAGCAGGACTCGGTCTTTCTTCACTCTCTTGAGTATCGTCTCGCTGGGCCAACTGGGTCGACAGAAGTGCTCAGTTGTCTGTCAAAGCTGTTTCTTCCTCTTCGGTCAAGTTCTCGATCATCTCCCAAACTACAACCCATCAGCTGGCTCTTACAAATGCTGCCCAAACTTCCCGAAACCCTTTAAATGAGTTGTCCAACTCAACGATGTGAGGAAAATGTCGGGGCAGACCACGCAGTCGGAGGGGTTTCTGATGGTTTCCACCTAACCCCAGTTCTTGTCTGAAGTTTTTGTAGCACCATCAAATGTAGACCTCCCTGTGGAAACACAGAAGTCAAACACAGAACCGGCTCAGACAAACATTTTGAGCTCTTTGTCAACCGACACTAACACTTATCAGTGAGTCGCTTCTCCCTTTTTCCCTCCAGTTGCTCCTCATGTGGTCAAGTCCAGGCTTTATTTTCCACGAGAGATCTTCACTGCCGTCAGAGTTCATGTAAACTTTAAATATGAGCATCCTGGATAAACATCTCTACCTCCTTGATGGTCTGACATCTGCTGCTACATCCTTGAAGTACAGTAGTTGGGTGGAGAGCTGATGTGGTGCAGACGGATTCTCACGTTTTGTCTTCCTCCAACTATTGTAAAGGAAAAAAGTTATTAATGTGAAACCCCCCCCCTTCCCCCAAATATCTAATAAAAACCACCTTACCCTTCTGAATGGAATTTTAAAAAAACCCGTGTGTGTGTCCTCATCTACACACACACCACCATCCTTTATGCGTCATGTATTACCTGAACATCTTCCCTCCTTAGTTCTGGTTGGCTCCCTCCTCTGCCTCATCACCACAGCTACCAGTGAGATGGTAGTGCTGTTACCATCCTCACACTGGTTCCTTTATACATCTTATCTTCCTCACTGCTTCGCTTCCACTGAGTCTGATGAACCGCAGTAGGTGGGAAAACTCCAGACTTCACCTGTAATCACACTGCTGAATGAAAAACACATATTTAAGAGTAAAAGAAAAGGTTAATCAATATTCCACACCTTTATATTATTATCTGTGTAGTATAGGCCTATAAAAAGTTAAAAGCTGTTTTATACCATTAGCTGGAAACAGTATCCTCAGGCTAACAGACATCATTACAGACAGACACATTATTGATGACATAGTGTAATTGGTTGAGAAGTAAATAATGTAAGGACGTTCAATGGAAAACAAAATCATAAACCCATTGAGGACTGGATTCAGAATCACTCTCAAAAATAAATTCTGTTGGTGATGTGGTGGCGGTGGATGCAACGACACATGGTGTCCCAGAGGTGCTCGATTGGATTCAGGTCTGGGGAACGGGCGGGTCAGTCAATAGCATCAATGCCTTGGACATCCAGGAACCGCTGACACACTCCAGCCACATGAGGCCGGCTCATGCAACAGAAGGAACCCAGGGCCCACTGTACAAGCATACGGTCTGATAATGGGTCTGATGATGTCATCCCGGTACCTAACAGTACTCAGGGTACCATTGGCTTTCATGTGGAGGTCTTTGCGAACCTCCAAGGATATGCCTCCCCAGATCATCACTGATCCAAACCAGTTATGCTGGAGGATGAAGCTGGCAGCAGAACGTTCTCCACAGCATCTCCAGACCCTCTCGCGTCTGTCACATGTGCTCAGCGTGAACCTTCTCTCATCTGTGAAGAGAAAAGAGCGCCAATGGCAATTTTGTGGTGCTCCTCCTGTTTCTCCTTGATTAAAGGAGCAGATAGTGGTCCTGCAGCTGGGTGATGCCCTCCTAATGCCCCCTCCACCCCCTCTCCTGGTGTACTTGCCTGACTCCTGGAATCTCCTCCACTCTCTTGACACTGTGCCGATACCGCCTCATACTACCACTAGTGGCGAGGGAACTGGAACAATGTAAAAACTAGCCAAAAATCAGCCAGAAAAGGATGCGGAGTAGGAAATGGTCTCCGGCCACAACCTGCAAAAGCATTCCTCAATAGGGGTTGTCTCGCTAATTGCCTCTCCTTTCCACCTGTTGTCTGTCCTATTTGCACAACAGCAGGTGAAATTGATTCACAATCATTATTGCTTCCGGACGGAACAGGTTCATATCCCGGAGGTGTGATTGACTTGGAGTTACACTGTGATGATTGTGTTCCCTTTATTCTTTGAGTAGTGTATATCTAAATGTATGTCTGAAGGTTTTTTATTAGATGGTCCAAAATATCCAAATATAGTGAACATGAATCGACTGGAGGAGCTCTGTCTTGTATGTGTCAGTTTACTCTAATAGTTCAAAGATCTATTGTTCATTTATAGTTATAGTTTATAGTTTTCAGACATAATTTCATTATGTATTATGGGTTAGGGATTAGGGGACATAACTTTGCTGTGGATGACGATATAGGCCTAGTTTTTCATCAACAACATCATTAATATCATCTTTTTAAAAAACTGTATTCGATCAAACGACGCCCCCTAAAATATGATAAACAAGAACAATAACAACACGTACCTCAGGGCCAGGGTCTTTGTCCCTGACAGCTGCCATTACTGATATTGATGTAAATGTCCATCCATCCATTTTCATCCGCTTATCTGGGTCGGGTCGTGGTGGCAGCTGGCCAAGACGGGACGTCCCTCTGCCCGCGTATCAGATGATGTAAATGCATCAGCAGGTTTTTGAATGCTGGCATGAAGTCACATGACCCGAGTACATGAAGCTCCTTTAAGTGTTTTCTCTCATATGAGGCGACAGACTCCTCCCCCCTACAGTTTGTCAAATGTCTGCATCCCCTATTCCCCCGTTAATCCTGGCCAGAAGCTCCTCCAGGTCCCTTGCACACTGCTTCATCACCGACAGCAGCTCGGACATATCGGTCGACCCGCCTCCCTTCTGACTGGGGAGTCGCTGCAGCTGCTCAGCAACATCCAGCGTGGACCAGAGGTCCTTGTTGTTGGAGGTCTCAAAACTCAATGTGGAAGACAACACCTTCTGGCTCACCTCTATCAGCTGTAGGAGTTTAATGTTCATGGTCTTCACTTGCAGGGAAGCCTCAAACTGCTCCTTGAGCGTCCGCTTCATGTCGTTGTTTATTTTGAATTGGGTGGCGAGCTGGACGGTAGTCGCCCTCTGTCCATCTTCGGCCTGTTTCAGCTTCACGGTGAGGGACGCGATCTGCTCCCTCTGGTCCATGGAGCTGGGAGAGTTATTTATTGGTCTGCCCCCGAGCAGATCCAGTACTCCAACAAGCGTTTCAATTTCGGTTTTCACTGTGGCTCTATCACGAGGGGGACAGTACATGAGACGCGTCTGGGCGGACTCTAATTTCCGGCCCACATCCATCTCGAACTCTTTGACATAAGACCTCACATGCGAGGCCAGGATTTCCGCCTCCGCCTCAGACGTTTGTTGTTGCCGTTTCATTGTCTCCAGATAACGGGTGTGACTTTACCGAGATATTTGGATTAAGTCCCTCTGAAAGAGCCCATAGAATGAAAGGCCACATCCTCTTCGTCTTCGGGGTCCTCCTGGGTTTTATTGCTTTCTCCTAAGCAATCAAAGGCACAGCTTCAGAGGAACCAATGCGCCTTTGATGTCTCAAATGGAACGCCGAAAGAAATCGAGGTTACTATAGAAGTGGCAGATGTCGAAACACAACGGTTCCTCTTCAAACAGAACTGAATCACGGGGCGGATAAACAGATTATTATTAGTCTAGTTTTTAATCAGTGTGGCGTGATTCTTATGTGTGTGCTGTCATTTGAGTTGTTTATATTTGTTTTTTAATACCTGATATCGATTCCTTTTCAGCGTATTTGAGTATTTTTGAAAGGCGCTCTACAATTAAAATGTATTTTTATTATTATTATTATTATTTCTCACTTTAGCATATTGAGAAGGATTCAGTTGAGGGTTGGATTCTCCTCCTCGACTTGAGAGAGCAGTGACACGTGAGCGACTTAGAAACTAGCTGAGTTTTCTTCTTCTTTAGGCCGGTTCCTTCAGGGGTCGCCACCATGGATCAGCTGTTTCCATCTTCCAACTGCTTGTCCTCTCTCACAACTCCTCTTTGGTCTTCAACTTTCTCTCCTACCTGGCAGCTCTGTCTCCAGCTTCTTTCTACCTAAAGGTCCACTTTCCCTCCTCTTCACGTGTCCAAACCTTCTCAATCTGGCCTCTTTGACTTTGTCTCCAAGACTTCTAACCTGGTCTGTCCCTCTGATGTGTTCTTTTCTAATCCTGTCCATCCTCCTCACTCCCAGAGAACATCTGAACATCTTCCACTCTGCCATCTCCAGCTCCACCTAAACCATCCATCAGAACAACCCTCACTACCATCTTGGAAACCTTTCCCTACACTCCTGCTGTGAATTTTCTGTCACAGACAACTCCCGAGACTCTTCTCCACCCACACCACCCTGCCTGCACTCGCTGCTTCACCTTTTCTCCACACTCCCTGTTACTCTGAACAGATAACCCAAGTACTTAAACTCCTGCATCTTCTCCACCTCTACTCCTTCATCCTCACCGCTCCACCTGTCATCCAACAGCATTGTGGTCCATAGAGACTCCTGCCTGACCTCAACTGTCAGTTCACACTTCCCTCAAATGAAAGACTTTTACGAGGGCTTTCTCATGCCCAGAAACTCATAAAAGCCTTGCAGACATATCACTCAGGGAGAAAAAACATTATTTTATAGGTTGGGCCAGAGAGCCAGGCGAAAATGTCCTCACAGGACCTCCTATAGACCCTAGAAGGGAAAAAAAAAGCCTACCGGTTGGACTTATTTTCACCCAGAAGGATAAAATGAAGTACATATGTTTATGAAATGGTTCTACTGAAAGATCAAATGAATAGTCGTTTGCATTAAATGCATCATAGGGACGCCCCCACTGGAATGTTATGACATCAAAGGCCTTTGATGTCTAAAATATCTGAATGCCCCATTAAAATGAAAATATTCCAAACACCTCATTCCTACTAAGAATGCTCCAACCGTAACAGTTGCAGTCGGTTGCCGAAAGATAATAATAAACCATAAAAAAAATAATAATCCAGAGATAAAACAAAATGAAAATGTCGTCCCACAGACACTTATTCAGATTCTGATTATGGCGGAAAAATACGGATTTAGGTCGGTTGGTCCTGTTGGATGGATGGATGGATGGAAGGAAGGAAGGGAGGGAGGGAGGTAGGCTGACAACCTACCCACCTACCCACCTGGTTGGTCAGTAGGTAGGTATGCAGGCAGGTAGGTTGGAAGGAAAGAAGGAAGGACTTTATTAACCACCATCGGGGAAATGTCTGTGCAACAGCATTGAAACTGAGGTGAAATCCAAATTCTGCAGATACATTCAGTACATCAGACCAGACGTTTAAAGTATGTCCGCAGGTTTGATGAGCGGACCGTCCTCATTCCTTCCATCACTGACACTGTGTGTGTGTGTGAGTGTGTGTGGGTGTGTGCTAGTGTGTGTAGTTGAATGACAGCAGGCTTTGCGCCGCCTTAAAGGGGATTTGTGCGCTGGATCTCGCGCCGCCCCCACGTGTCCGCAGAACGCCGAGTCACTGCAATCAGTGACACTGCTAATACACTAAGCAGGGATTAACGGAGCCGGACCAGCAGCCTGCGTGTAAACACGCACATTATAGAGGGACGGCATTCCCTTTGTCCGCAGGAGGTGTGCAGTTCTTAGTGTGCACACATGATCTACAAGCACAAACCGATCTTCTTGGTCAGCAGCGCTTCCATAAAGTTTACGTCTGTTTTTTCTTCAACTTTTGTCTTTGCACCGAATCATTTAAGGTGGAGTTGACACAAGCAGTTTGACTGTGGGCCCTGTGAAGACCCAAAGAGTGAATAAACCCCAACAAACAGACACTATCAGGCAGGTTGTCTTGAATATAAGATGATCCGCTTTGCAGACGTTTTGGAGCTGAAAAGATAAACGAAGTCTCATTATAGAAAACTGGGTTTCCTTTAAAATTGTTCAGTTGCTTTTGTACATGTTTTATAATAGGAACTTTTTTTCGAGACGCAATTGGGAGTTGGGTTGATCCGCCTCTGAGGGAGTAGCAGAGATGAATGGCAGAGCTGTAAAAAGGTGGAAAGGCTGGGTGGAGGTGTGACGGTTTCATGAAGTTCTATGGGTGCGGCTCCAAGTTAAGAGCAGCTAGTAGGGATTACTAACTCATGGAAGAGAATCAATGGAAGCTGTTTTTAAATTGGGCAGAGAGGAGACAATCCAGGAGCTCCTTATTGCCGGTTACTGGACTCTAGCCTGGTTCGAACACATTCTGCTCATTGCCAACAAAATACCGGGCCCACATATGGAGGCAAAGTACGACAACTCACGTGAACAAATAGTCTTCATTATTTAATCAGTTTTGGCACCTTGGTTGTCTATGCTGGCACGGAAAGATCAGAGTGTTGAAAACCCGAGCTGAGAACGAGGTCAACCGCTGTGCCGGTGAAGGTAAATGATGATGTTTGGAAAAAACTGCTGGAAGCGAATGTAAGACTTTGACTTTTCACGAACTGGAGTGGCACAACAACGTTGTTTTGCTCAGCGTAAACAAACAAACAGGAGTCATGTTTGTAAAATAATGCTTCTAACCTACTTAAAGGAACAGTTCACTCGTTCCATCTGAGGAGGAAGAAAACCAAAGAAAGCAAAAATCATAACTTCTTAACATTTTTCAGATCACTAAAGATCTGAAATTTATCCGTTTTAAATACCACGACCCGCCTCATGTCACCCCTGACACTAATTTGAAGGGGCTTCCTGGCTGCATCGTGGGCTTTTCCCCCACACACACAATGATAATCCCTGCTTTAAAAGAAACTAAAACAAGCCAGTGTTCTTTTACTCACGGCAGAATGTTTATGGTTGTCGCCAGACCTTCCTCCAGCGCCGGGAGGAAAGATCTATCACTGTGAGACTGGGTCATGTGCCTCAGACCAGTGTGTGTGTGTGTGTGTGTGTGTGTGTGTTCCTGCGGTGTGAGGCAGTCATTCTCAATGACTGTCAACAGTAATGTGTGTGTATGAGCACACACTCTAATGGAGATCCAGTTAATGAGGGGACTCCATCTGTTGGAGGCCTGCAGCTGGAATGAAGCTGATTCAAAAACAAAGTCATCTAGAGATGACATATCCCTCTGACTCAATCAGCGTCCGACGCGTCCTCCGTTCCTTCTGTGGGCCCAGAGAAGTGGAGATGGCTTTGGATCTACAGTTTACACTATGGGGAAGATGATCCACCATCAGTCGCCTTAGTTGTAAAGGTTGGTGAAGCTAGAATGTTTAGTTTGTGGGATATATTATCATCTCCAGGTGTTGGCCCTGTAAAGAAACAACTTTCTATCTGGGATGTACCCCACCTCCCACCTACTGCCAGCTGAGATAGGCTCCAGCCCCTCTTCAGGTGACCCTGCACAGGATAAGCAGTTAAGAGTATTGATGGATGGTTTATATGCCATATTGACAAAGTAATGTCAAAAAGACTAAGTATGACAGATCACCAACTGTTGTAATAAAAAATATTCTCTTCATTCTCCTGAATGAAAAAGTCTTACCTCCAGTTCCTGCTTGTGTACGCACTTAATGGAGAATATTTTCTCCACACCACAAAACACTCTGAAAAGAATTCAGTTTAATTTCAATCATGCTTTTTTTTTCTCAGCCCAATTTGCTCGTTGTTACATTTTTATTTTCTAATTGTATTAACCTTCATTCACCTGGGATGGAGGTTATGGTTTTTATGCACATCAGCACAAACGGATTTTATCCACTAAAGCCAAGCCAGATTTCCTCCAAGAAACAAGAAGAAAGAAGAAAATTGGCGTTTAGTTTCAGTATGTCGTTATAGACATATTTCGTTTTTAACACAGCGTAAAGGACAGAAGTGTCTGCTGCTCTTCTCCACACACATGATTCAGGCTTTCTCCGCATTCCCATGTTCTTCACTCCATGTTCCGCCTCGATATGCCGCATTCCACTTCTAAATCCGAGCATTGTCCAACGTACATGGTGTGTGTTCGGAAGGACGAGGCGTATTATTCAGGAGGAGCAGAACGTCTGGGGTCCGTTGATGAATCAATGCGATTCTTTCTCACAACCGAGGAAACGCCTCAAATTCAGTTAGAGGGCGAACATTTCACATTAGCTGAGGAATCTTACTATTGGATTTTTAACCCTGTGGTTGTCAAATAGAGAGCGATGGAAAGAGGCAGAAACATTTCTCTGCTTGTCACATGAAGTTAGTCTTGACCCGTTTAGGAGAATACAGTAATCTATGTATAAAAAAAGCAATTATGTTATTTTTATCCCCCTGCTTCTATTTTTTCCCGCTTTATCCTTTTTAGTATTTCCTTCTTTCTTTTCAATGTTTTAAATAATAACATTAATTATCTTGTTACAGTGGCACCTGTCAGTGGGTGGTGTGTTTGTAGTGGACAAACAAGTCCGGTCCATGGAAGCCCACCTCGCTTCTTAGAGGATTTTAAAGGATCTGCTGCTAACTTCTTGGTACCAGATACCACAGCACACCTCCAGAGGTCTCCTGGAGTCCAGTTCCTCTGAGGGTGACCATACTGTTACACCTGGTCATTATTATATTATATTATATTTAACGACATCGGCGACCAACCCGTGCCGATGCGGCCCGTTTCTTATCAAACAACTCATCTGAAACCAGTAAAAAAATAATCATGCTATAGTTTTTAGCTCTGCCTGAACAGATGTAAACAAAAAAAAATCAATGCCAAACTAAGTTATTGCATTGATTTCATTTAAATTCAGCAGCCAGCTACCGATACGCGCCAGCTGCTGCAGGTAATCGGATTGTAAAACCTACACGGGGGTTCTAGCGACATTTAAAGAAAATTGAAGTCAGATAGTGACGCGGTATTGATTTAATTAAAAACGTAATCGAGTTAGTCCATTTAAGGTTAACCGACATACAGAAAATGCTGCCATCCTGCAGGCTGTCTGCCCTCTCTATATCATCCTCGCTGCTCTGTGGTGGTTATTTTAGAGAATATATCGGGCGGGAGAGTCAGACTCTCCAGGCTGGACACACACACTGATCTCCGGAACAAATAAACTGTCCAAATTTCTGTCCTGGCAGCCAGATTCTACAGGTTTCAGCGTCCTTACAAGACCTCCTGTCTAATTTTACTTTCTCAAACACTTTTATTATCTCAGTGTCCCAAATAAAAGCCACACAAAGATCTTTTATGTCATTTGGCAGGGGATTAACCTATGGAACATAAACACAAGAAGACAGCAGTGTGTGATAAAAGGTGTCACTGAGTCTTTTCTTATATCGTCTATTGTTTCATCCATTATGTTCCATTATGAGGAACACAACATCGTGTGAACAACCGGGAGGCTGTAGTTGGTCGTCCATTGATTGGACGGTTGGCAGTTCGATCCCCGGGCTGACCTTGAACCCCAATCTCCTCCCCGGCCAACTCAGAGGAGCTGTCCGCTGCTCTTCAGGGGTGGGTGAAAAGCAGAAACCACACACACTCACCTGAGGTTGTGCAGAATCTGAATCCCTGCAGGACTTGAAGAGACTGGCAAACGGCAAAAGTATGCAAGACAGGGAAAAGTCCTGATGTGGGTCTGAGTCGGCAGACGTACATCCTGGACTGGAGGGGGAAAAAACCCTTTTTCAGCTTCTATCTAGGCGTGAAGCGGAGTTAGGAATAGCTCACTAATGATACTACCGCTGATCAGGATCTTTAATGCAGATAAAAGCGTCCACCCACCAGCTAAGAATAGTCCTCAGCCTATAAAAACACCAATTACCACGGCATTACCTGCGTGGCACAGGTGTGTGTGTCGGAGCTCAGTCTCATCATCGAGGTGTAGGATAAAGCTCGGATGTTCCCCTGGCTAATCGTTTTGGATTGGAGCCCAAAGTGACAAGACTGGCCAACTGGCTGTTTTTGATGGAGTCAGGTTCGCTGCCAAGTCAACAACTATTCTACACACCACACACCCACACACACCACACACCCACACATACACACACACACATACAAGTGTGTGTGGTAGGAAGCTGATGGTTTTCAGAAATTAAATTTGATGTGGAGCATCCACATGGGAAGATGTTTGGGTGTTGTAAGTACTTAAATATTTAATGTGATGCTCTGAAGCGATCGATACGAGAGAAAACTGACTGGAATATTTAACAGGCTGATGCCAAGACCCGAAAGAACCTTCGCTTTTACCTTCCACTGAGAGGAACTGTTCGGTAATGAAAAGTTCCGTTACGATCTACCCAGCAACTTTTCCAGTGGTAATACTGCCGGTGTTTCTTCCTGATTGGCTCCAGACTTTTAGAACTTTTTTTATTTAATCAAGACCAAAAAATTCAGGAGAGGAAGCTCAGCTGGACCAAGCAAAGTCCGGATCAAACAGCCAGTTTTGATCCAACAAAAAACTGGTTCTTTTACAGTCTGAAAGCTCTTGATGATCCAGACTTTTGGACCAAAGTAAAACAAGTTTCTCTTCTCATCTGATGTTAAACTCTCTGTTTCTTAGTAACTGTATGTGGGCTGTGAGTTCAGGCTCTGCCATTAAAGGGGGGGTTCGGTCTATTTAGAGCTCCTCTCCCTACATGACGGCTAACCACATACATCCCACCACCACTAAAGATGTTCTTTTACGTGATCTGGCTTTAATAACAGGCATTGCTTTCATAATTATGATTTTATCTCTCATTAGATCAAAGCGTATCAAGGTCTAACAGATTGGAACTAAAGAGGCACCGACCAGGATTAAATACGTTAGGCTGACTGCATTCCACAGTGTTTACTTGCTACCTTGAAGTTGCAGCTATAAATGAGGCTTTTGGAATTAGTTTTGCAGGTACTGAGGTATGGAGAGATGATCTGGTCCGGCTGCATGTACACAGCATTTCTAAGACAGCGCTTAGGGATACAGAAAAGTTTTAATCTTGAATAAGACGATCAGCAGAGTTAAAACTCTGTTCGTCCATCAAAGCTGAACAATCCTTCATATCTTTGTTCCGTCTGTTTGATTCAGGCCTCATTCCCTCCACAAAGTTTGGTTGAAATCTTAGTTTTTACGTAATGAGGGGAAAATGTCAATTAATTTTGTAACGTTAATGAAAGTGGACATAAATTCCTTGAGCCCTCCTTTTTTTCTGGATCCAAACCAGAACTGGATAAAAGCACTCAGAGGGCGCAAACCGCCAAGGCCAACAGTAAACAAACTCCATGAGTATCTCTCAAGTAATCTGTAGCCGGTCGTCTCCTGCGCCTTCCACTTCAGTATCTCTGTTCAGCCCTGTTCATCAAAGCCTGAGATTATGTTAAAGACATCACAGTCGTCAACACAAATTTCGAAGTCAGTGCTACAACAAAGACATCAGAGGCAGCAATGAGGGCAAGTAAGCTGAAGCTAAAAACATCAAAGCCAGCCCTGACGACTCTGATTTCAAAGGCGGTGATGACAACAGATACACTAAAGTCAGCAATTACCGAAAAGACACCCGGCCAAACCCTAACAACAACATCAAAGCAGGTGATTATGATAAAGACATTAAAGGTGTCGAAGCCAGTGTTGGTGAGCACAATTTCAAATCAAACACTGAGGACAAAGACATGAAAGCCAGTTCTGAGGAAGGAATGTAAAAGCTGAATGAAAGCGGGTGTAGCATGTTGTTTGTCATGGGAACGGGGGAATGATCCGGTGAGTTCTGCTGACCTTCCAACCAATGAAGGTGAGTTTTCCTGATGAGATCTTCTCCAGACAAATGTAACATTTAGTTTAAATGGCTGGAACAGAATCTCTGGCGTATTAGAAAAAACAATCATAAAGCCATACGTATTTGTGAGTGAGGGTTTTCAGGAGCAGAATTCTAGTATCCACTAAAAGTTGGACAGAGAGATTGTAAATATTTAAAAAGTAATGGCAGTGAGATAAATGAGTAGATAGGGGGGAAATCTGGACAGAACCATTCGGTCCTATCTGCATTTAAGGACCACCTAGTCAAGTTTGAAAGGTTTTTCTGCTTTGGGTTGTAGGTTTGGGTCCATCCTCCTTCTTTACCAAAACCAGTGCTTCAGGAAATGTTTAACTTCACTTTCTGATGGTAGAGTTTGGAAAAAAGGGGGTTTATGAGTTTATAAATATAAAGTCCTGTTTGTTTTCTCAGAGGCCGCGTCAGGTGACCGACTGCTGCAGCTGTTCAAGCCCGGGATAATCACGTGAAACTCATCGCTGAACCACTGAACCGGCTGTTTGATAAAAAGGCAAAGTTACGGGCCTGAGGGCAGACAAAGAGTCATGAAGGAGTCGGATGTCTTATGACTGCTTGGTGAAAAGTCAGACTTTCTAGGAAACTGATGCAAAAACAAACAATACAACCTTTAGAAGGAATTGGATCACTTGAGTTCATTTTGGAATAAAATCAATATGACGGCTTAAATTCCGACATCTGAAACTTTTACACCATTATTAACCCAAACACTTGTCTGCCTGGGTTTAAAGGTCACATCGGCTTGACCTCTGACTCTTGAGGAACCTCAAGACCGAATTGGATCAAGTACAACCAATTTCTTGTGGTCTGTGTTCAGGAAAAAGGAGAAAGACTCCTATTAGAGCCATGTCTGCTAATTCTATATCTTGATCTGCTTATTTTGGTTAGATGATATCGATCAGTGACCTCAGTTGTGCGATTGGAACTTTTGGACTGTCTGACCATGTGAGTCGAGAGGCGGAGCCCCGTCAGGCAGAGGTGGCAAAAGTTCACACATTCTTAACTCAAGTAGAAAACGCCGGTAAAAGTAAAGTACAGATATTTGTGTCAAAATATAAGGAGAAATAGTCAAAAGTACAGAGTAAATTAGGTACTAAAGTAAAGTACAGATACTCTACTTAAGAACCGTGTGGCGGAATAGCACATGTGTTTGATTCTAAATGGATGGCCAGCGTTCAGCGAGCAAAAGAGGCTAAACGTGTTCCAGAGGGACGCCGACGTCTGGTGGGACTCTATGTCCGCCTCTAGCAGCGCGTCCTGACAAATGGATTAAAATGGACCATTTGTCAGATCGGATCGAGGGCAAGAACCTCCCACATGTTGCATCATCTCCTCAATCTGCCGACTGCAGCGACTTCAACAACCCATTATGCCTCCGCTGCGTTTATGCAGAACAGGGAGGTGGAATAAAATAAACTTGGCTCTTTGCGAATGTAGTGTTCTAAAGCCGGGCGTCCGCTCCACGATTTGAGCCCGCTTCATATTTGCAAATGAGCCTCAGGACTGCCGAGCCCTCTGATGGTGTCAGTCCTGTTGTCTGTCGCTCATTGTGCGCAGGGTCACGAATGCCGATCGGTAGCCCGCCTACAGAGGAAGGATGATCGGTAGGTTTTCTGGCGTGTCAGAAATTTTGACGGGGTCTCGACTCGATCGGCTGAGTGTGAGTTGTGTGAGTTGAAATTAAACGGACACAACTCTAAAGTCGTACAGTGTAAGCCCGGCTTAATGGGGGCAGAACCTGGATTCATGTGACGGACTTGAGGTTATAAACATCACAAACAGACAGACAGAGACGTGAGCTCTCTTAGTTGAATGGTCAAACCTGAGGGAGTCGCTGAGGTGACTCACTGCTCCCTCGGGTTCAATCAACTCCATCTGAAGGAAATCAATCCACCCCGGAGCGTCACAGCGACCCGACCAGACGGACACTTCTCTTTTGTTTTCGTCTAAATCAATTTAACCTTTAGATGGCGTCTGGTCCTCGGCATTCCTCACCTCTATCGATCCGTTTATCGGCTACTTTCACTCAACCATCAACCTCACCGCTAACAACTTTTTGGGGCTGTTTGCACAGCAATGCATTTCAAATGAAAGGGTAACCCGGACTTTTTCTTTACACTTATACCTGCATCTTATAGTCGAACTATAATCTTCAGAAAAAACGCCAACGTTTCCGTCTCCGTGTAAACTGGTAAAACGGAGTTCTCGTGAAAACATTGATGACTTTCAGAGTAATATCCAGAGTAATGCGGACAGAACAACCAAATGAAAAGCATCAGCGGACGTTAGAGTTTTGTTAGTTGGTTTTATTAATGCTGCAGACTCTGCTGAGATTATTAATAATTGATCCGTTCAGATAAGCAGGAACGTTCTTCTTCGCTGGTGTTCGAAAGCAACACTGCTAAAAACTGGCCTGGCAAGCATACTGCAACATGTTTTGGTATTTTTTAGGGGATTAAAGTGCTCAGGGCGTTGTTTTTATATTGTTGCCCTGTGAATGCAGAACTTTCTTATTTTCACCTTTTTTTTCTTGTCAATAAACTTTTTCAGACACATACTGTCACAATCTGGATTCTAGCGCATAATTCACACCTTCCTTTCCTCCTGATTACATTACTGCCTCTCATTCTACACCCGCCTCAGTCCTGTCCAAACAAATTCAGAATCCCCTCATTCACATTCATAGTAAGGCGTTGCACAGCCTCGCGTACATTTCTGACTCTCTGGTTCCTTATTCAGCCTCTCGCCTTCGCTTTTATTGCCCCGTCCTCATGGAACCGTCCTCCTCCTCCATGTGTGAGATCCACGAGAGCCACGTAGAAACATAATCTATAAGTTGCTCTTTGTAACCTTTAGAAAACCTTTGAACGTCTAGGAGTGTGGAGCAGAGAATCAAACAACGTGCTGAACACATGAAGAGAATGAGAGACTTTATTTGTCTTTTCTTGTGTTTCGCAGCAATATCGTAAAGTTTTACTCACGCATCATTATTTTCATCCTCATTCTCTGTCTCATTATTATTATCCCCATTTTTTATTATATTATTATTATTATAAGATGACCAGTAGGTTGAATAGTGACTTAGTACTTATTACAAAGTTCCACACAGAAAGAATTTACAGTGAAGGTTTCCTGTCTTGTTAAGATGCTGTGATTAAATTAAACAATTAAAACCAATTAGATTAAACTAATGCAAATATATAAATAATCCTAATGTGTTCATTCGATTAATACGTGAAGTTCAAGGCAAGTTCTACACAGCAGTAGTGTTTATTCAAGCATTTAATAATTCAGGTATTATGCATAAACTTATTGCATCTTATGATTTTGCCACACTCAACTTATTTAATTTAATCACAATAAATCAAATGATAGGAAAAGCGGCACTGAAGTTGTGTGCTTGTATTGGATAGGGAGCTTTAAATGTAATTATCATAATTGTATTCGAAGTAGACTGGAAGTAAACTTGCTGGCAATAAAACTGATTGTGTTATTATTCTTTCCGTCTGTGTTCTGTACAACTAATAGGCTAAAAAATGTTTCCTAATTTTATTTTAACTCTTTAATTTCTTCAACAACAAAAAGCAAAACTATGAAACAATTATTACGTTGCATATTTTGTTCATTACGGGCTTTTATTAATTTTATATCTAAGGCATTCTAAATGTACATTTACATTTACGAATCATTTAATCCGAGTGTGTTTTTAAACAGTAAAAAAGATCTGACTTCATGGATTAGTTATTATTATGACAAAAGTTTGTATTTCATGGAAAATAGTCGGTTTTAACGAGATTAGCTAAACATTTTGGAGGAAAAAAAAATAGTTTTAGAAAATTATTAGACCTTTATTTGACTTTTTTGGTTGTAGCGACGAAAATAAAAAAAATCTTACTTCACCAAAAGGACTTTGTCATTAGCATGGCGTCCCACAGGGATCCTTCTTTGGCCCCATACTCTTTAGCATAAATATATTTATGCTTCCACTGGGTCGTATTAAACATCGGTTCGGTTAAGTGGCACATAAAAACTTTTCCATAAGGAAATAAAGACCAAAAATGTGTTAAACCCACAGTTTAGAAGGACATTAAAGGGTTAAATCATTTAGAAGTGATTCCCTTCATCCTTGTTTTCATCTCCCTGTTTGATTATCTTCTCATTTGATCCTGACTTGAGAAGTTTTTTGGTTTGTTGGTAGGTTTCAGAGTGACACCTAATGATGGTCTGTGTGACAATCAGCCATGGCGACACAGCCGATGACAGTTTACAGCGTAGATGATGAAACGCCGGTATAAATAGACGCCGTCATGCATCACGTTAGAGAACTTCGCCCATTCAGCGGGAATGAGTCACATTAACTCCTTGCTGACAGGAGTAATGAGAAAAAACACATCAGCATCACCTCTCCCAGCATCTCTCCGCGTCCGCCACGTCCAATGTGACTCAAACACGTGTGTCCAGTTTCACAGAGTTTGAGTTTTGATAAACAGAACGCACATGAAGAGGTTTGAGTTAAGTTAAGTTAACCAACACTAGGGAACAAGACTTTAACTCAATGGATCAAATTGTATTAAGTATTACCAAAGCACTCTACTCTGTTCTTTCATACTGTGTACGACCGTGTCCTCCAGCCAGTGAAAAGACGGACACAGTTACAGATGCGTCATAAACATCAGGAGTCATGTGCAAACCTCAAACATATCCTCCTTATCTCGTAATCACCAGATAAGATGAATGAATTTCTGTTTTTTTAATTTGATGAATGCGATGCGCTTCCGTACTTTGGGGGCATTTATTACTTTAAAATCTTACACAATCTGAATTTAACATAGAAAGACAACTCCTTCGGTCAGGCGTGTTCTTTTTTGTTTTTTATAAAAGGACTTATATGGTTTAGTTCTCTCTTCGTGACAGGGACTCATACAGAACCTGCATGACTGCTGATACCGTACCGGTCCAAATTTAATTGGCCTATCCTGCCTCAGAAATTTTTTTCTTTAGTATTAAATTTCCACAGATCACTACCTAAACTTTTTTTCTTTACACTAGCAACTGTCATTCCTTTTGTTTAAAAAAGCCCAAACCCATCTCTCCAAGCTCAGCTCCGCCTGCTCTCTCACTGCGTTTCATGTTATCAAGGACTCAAAGCCCATCCTTGATGAACCTCCACCTCCACCATTCAGTGACTCCAGCCGCACACGTCTGCGCTCTTACCCTGTCCTCATGCACGTCCAGCACCACTCTGACGTACTTCTCCTCCACTCTCCTCCTCCTCACACAAAACCACAACTCCTCTCTGCAGGCTTTCATGTGCTCTCTCCATGTCCATGAATTTACATCGTACCTCTCCCTGGTGCTTCTCCGTCAGCGTTCTCAAAGTAAATATCAAAGTTGATCTGCTCCATCTTGGCATGAACCCGGATCGTAACTCTGCCCCTAAATCTCACCTGCACTAGTATTTCTCAATCAATCAATGAAGATTAATTTACAAACTCTTTCCTCGCTATTTTAAGACTTCAAGATCCCAACAGGATAGTTTTTATCGGCGGCGTGTGGATCGTTGACTTCTGATGAAACTTGAATATCTGCCATCTTGTCGTTTCCAACATGAGCGTCATGATCTGAACCCCTCCATGTTTATTCAGTCACGTACCTCCACTCCACTCGCTCTCACTCACTCATCCCTGGTGTCCACTCAGAACACGGGTCAGACCGCAATCAGATCACTCAGCCACCAGTCCCCTGAGGCATTATGGGTAAACTAACAGCATTATGCTCTATATTGACAAGTGGGATGCTCTCCAGAGACTGGAACATACGGCATGCTGTACATACGAGACTATGGGATCTATATGAAACACATTCTCACGCCCCAAATTGTCAAATATGGATCAGTGGTCCCTCAGTTAAAACTCTCCATGAATCTTTAAATCTTTTAATAAAAAATGTTAACCCCAATATGAAAATCCAGTCCTTTCAACTCATCGCGATTTCCATGGAAAGTCTGGGAATGTTTATTAGTCTAAGTAGCGAGACATATAATACAACGTCACTGCATTCTCCTAAACAGCAACAGGAAGTGGAGACTTACATTGATGTGTTTTTTCCTGATTTACATACAGTAACACTGGCTCTGAAGTAGAGCCATGAGTTTATTCCCAGACATAAGCGCATTATATTTCTCATTCTTCCTGTTTGAAGAGGCAAACAAAATAGTCTGAGTTGCCATGGCGACACATCGCATTACATGCATAATGAATAACAAGTAATCATCAAGTAGGAGGTGCAGTTTGTTGCTGGAAGCAACTGCAGAGCAAGGATGAAAAAGAAAGGTGATAAACTGTCAGAGTGGTGCTAGGATTCAAGCGGAGCTAGTTTACCCCTACTTCTCTCTGCAAAATGGATCCGCCATTCGGTCCTTGCCCCCCTCCGAGTCCGGATCCGCAGGCTCCTCTTTTTTTTTGTTTTTAGAAGGGATTTCAGCCAATAGGAGGTAAAAAATGATCAACGCAGCCCGTTTCCATCTACTTAGCAAGATGCTAATTCTCCTGATGGAGTTTTCAAACAAAACTTTATTGACAGGTGTCAATAGCGTGCAAGGGGCGGCGGCGCCGACGGGGTGAGCCCACAGTCGTGAGTAAAGTCCAGCAAGAATCGAACAACAACAAATCTAGAATGGTAGAAGGAAGGCCCAGCTTAAAAAAAAACAAATCAAGAATGTGTCAGCCTGCCAAGGAGATGTACATTACAGTTACTTATGTAGCTGCAGAAGTATTGATTCTTCACGCAAGTAAAAGTGAGAACTTATGGTCTCTATACTTACATTTACAGCCAAAAGTAGCCCTCTGACGTTTATATCTGCTGTTTTTGTGCAAACGAGACTGAACCTCATGTTAATATGTTGGTCATTTAATGCGTAGGGAACTTTATATCAACTTGTACTAATCCTCCGATTGTTGGGAATCAGCGTGAAAACAGCCCGATTCTCCTATAGCACGAGTCCGGTCCATCAGCTAGCACTAACGGAGCCCCGTGAGACTTTAAGCTGTTGTTGTTTCTCTAAATGATGCTTATTCCATGTTGATAACCGAGCTATAAATGCCCCCGCCTCACCAGAATTTCTTTCAAAAGCCTTAAATTTGGCCCAAGCGTTGTCGCTAAGGTAGCGTGGATCCCATGAGCACACTCCCATGATGCACATACTGTTGAAAGGGAAATGAGAACAGAGAGGAGACGCAGGGAAAACAGTATTTTTAGGCCAGACTAGTTAAGACCTCGCTGTCCCAGTTGAACAGCTATAGAGCTCACGCTCTGAGATGAAAGCTGTGTGTTTTCGTGTGTGTGTACCGTACGCTCAGCAGTGGGTCCGTCTCGCTGGAATCGTTGCTCAATCAGGGCGGGAGCATCAGCGCAGAGAGAATCTGGGCTCTGAAATGAGACAGACACTCTGCAGGAGTCTGAACCTGTGGCTCCATTTGGGTGTGAATATTTACAGAAATTCTAATTTTGTTGTTAATTTGGCGTGTGTGTAGTTTGGTTCTCTTGATCCGGACCATGCACCCATCTATCAGAACCCTGCTGGTAAACAGTTTGTACAAGATCTATATTCCACTATTCGTTCAGGTTTTAGTGACAGAGGCTGTCTACTCTCTGCCAACTCTCTATTTCATTTTGGGAGCAGTGGAGCAATAACAGGATTTTTTCAGCGCTTGCTGTCCGCAGCTAACGCGGTTAGCTTGAGGTCAAATGAGATATTATCTTTCTGTATGAATGACAGCGACTGTGTGCGCTGCCGTGTGAAAAACAGCACCCAGCTGTGTCCTCCTGCATTGACGCGGGCCTGAACGTGTCCAATTCGGTGGACAAATGTTCCTTGTTTGACCCTCGCAGCAGTATCTTTTAATTCACAGGAAACGATTGAATTTGGTGACGATGGGAGATTTTCATCTGACAGGAAGCTTCATATCTGAATGTGACTCAGATTAGCCGCCAGCAGCAGTCAGGTTAGGCGCGAGATGATTGCGCTGATATTCTGGCTGTCTTAAATGAGATAAAGAGGAAGGGCAGCACATCCACAATCAGGACCGCGTCGGATTCCAGCATATAAAAGGCTGTGAAAAAGTACCGCACCCCTTATTGATTTCCTCTTTTCTCTTCCTTGTTTGGGTTTTTTCTCACTACTAAACTGTGTCGGTTCTTCAAGCTAGTCTTAATAGAACACTAGAAAAAGCAATCAGAGGGCATGAACCTCCACCGAGAGCCAAAACCTACCTCGAGGTAGAATGTCATGCATTTACGACACTATATGTGTACACCTCTGGTTTTAAGGTGTGTATGGAGATTTTTATAATACTTTATTGTTACCATCACATTTGACCCAAATAACCGGAAGTGACCAACGTCTCACTAGTCCTCGCTAGTATTGCCACAATCTTCATTTCACAACTGAATAACTGCAGGACCCTTGGTTCAAGGACCCTTTAAATTACTCTACGGCGCTGTCTAGCGCGTCGCCACAACGTGATGTCACCGCTCCAAACCGCGTTTAATTCTGCTTTTATTTTATTTTAAATGCTGCGACACAAGTAACGTCACAAAAATCTAATCAATATCAATCTATCAATAATATTTGGGATATGCCAAAACCTACCTCTGGATATATTTTCATGCAAATGCATCCATTCGTTTTTTCCTAAGTCTTGATCCCTGATCACGATCCAGATTCAACAGCCGGATTGGATCCAACAAAGATCCCTGGTCTCAGCCTGATCCAAATGAAACATGGTTCCGTTTGTTAACAGTGTGAAAGCAATGACGTCATTGTGGGTTGATTGGTGGATTAGTATGTGTTTTTCGCTGAGAGTTTATAAACCATCATTTAGAGATAAGTTATTGACACAAATACCATGAAGCTTCTTAGATGCTACGTAATCTTTATAAAGTCCAGTTTATGCCAGGTAGTTAAAAAACACAATATCCTTCCTTTCCTTTCCAATATCATAAAATATTATATTAGACATTTATCATAGATGTATCTTATAATTTATTCAAATATTCCACTGCCTCTTAAAAAATGCTACATTGGTTAACATATATCAATAAAAAAAAGAACATTTAGAGCTTTAAATGAGTTCTATAAAACACATTTTTTGTTTTTTACCAATGTAATTTACCACTAACGCTGCATTTTTACAGCTAAACATTACCGACACACGTTTTTTCCGTCCTTGGTTTCAGTTTCAGTACTACAGGGTCACTGCTGAGGCTTCGTCCTAGTTTGGCTTCTAGATCTGCCCTGCTGACGAGTCAGTGGCAGTGGACCAGGCCATGTTTACTGCCATTAGATTAGCTCGCAGTAGCTTTTAGTCTCATGTGTGCAGCTGACTGCTAAAGATTTAACAGGCTTTCCAGAATAACAACAACAACAACAACAAACATCGTCCTCGCCCAACCCGTCATCCAGGGTTTTTCTGCTTGCTTGAAGACAATATGCCGGTTGATGTAGAGATCACCGCTCATACAAGAAGCTTCATCCATTCTATTGGACTGATGGAGGTTCCAGGTATTTAACCTCTTGTAAGGTCTTTAACACCTTGAAAGTCGTTAAGGTCACAACCCAACCAGTACTATTGTGGGTCATTAGAGTTGTGGAGGACACAAGGAGCTTCTACATACAACTGACCATCATGTGAGTCGTTGGCGTCCCATGGTTCAAGGTGTCTGGAGAGGGATGCCAAGACTGTGTTGTCTGTTGCCGATAGATGGTTGAACAAGACAATCCCATCGATGGATGATTGGAGAGAGGGACACCCGACGAAATCCAGAATAGAAAAACAAATATACATAGTTTTCAGTTCATCCTCATTTGCAAGCTTGAGGAGTTGATCTTCCTCCTGCTGTGACACGGATGATTTGTCACGGACATTCACAAAAAAGCCATATATCCATTCCTTTGTACTTCTTGGGTCATCTACAGTGGGGAAGCTGGGTAATTGCATCCCCCCCAAATCGTAGGGTGTGGGGAAAGGTGTAGCAAAGACAGACTGTGACATGGTAGCAAATTCCTTACAGCAAGGGAGGCTAGGGACATAATTCCAAATCAATATACGGAAGACAAAACTGATTTCCAAACCAGATCCATTGGGCTTACTAGCAGTTAGCTAGTAAGGTACCGGCGGTAACTAAGCTTGGGAACAGATGATCGGCTGTTGTGACCTCAACGGGAAAAGCCGAAAGACAAAGAAAAGCTGTTTTTGCAGTTCAATGCAGCAGATGTATTTATCTGTATGCAGGGGGGGCAAAACAACCATGGCCCAAGTTCAGGGCACAAACCCAGAGATCCGGTTCCTCAGGTCAGGAATCAGCACGCCATCCGCAATCTAAAGGACAAGGGACACTTTTTTAAAGATAGCCGTCCTCACTGTCCTGAGGATAGATTTGGACGTTGTGTGCACAGCCCAATACACACACTTATGTAGCTGAGGCATAAAGAGAGGCTTAAGGAAGCATGTAAAGCTTGAGCGAAGCCATTTGCTGCTGTGTCAGCGAGCAGCAATTTGAGAGTATCTGTCAGAACGATGAGTGAAAAAACATTTTGGTATAAACCGGTTTCCTCTCATCTTCAGTCCTCCATCCATCCAGGCAAAAGTCAGTCCTCTGGGAAGCTTAGCACAGCCAGAGCCATTTATAGCAGACAATGGCCCCCTCCTGAGCGAGGGTCAGAGTCAATACGTTTACTGCCTTAGAAACTGTTTGGTCACACACACAAGCTCTCTACTGAACCTTAGGGATGCAAAGGTGAGAAGTCATTTACATGACCGGAGGAAAAAGTCAGAGGAGAACTCAAGTCAGGGCAGAAATGCAACTTCCTTCCTTCATTTGGTCTCACTTTTCCCTTTATTTCTACCATAAAGTTATGAAACGCCAGCATCGTATTTTAGTCGTGAGGCTGCGATTACAGATACTGTCCAATAATGGTCTTGCATGCATAAATCATGTCTTTACTTCACCCCTCAACCTTTACCCAAAGAGAGATAAAATCAGGTTCCATCATCAACCAAATAATCAGGTCTGTGGAGATGCAGACACAAGTACATCTCAGTTGTTGCCCAGTCAGGCCCGCCAGAAGGTGTATTGCATCACCTGAAAATCCTTGTGGACATCCCTTCCTCCGTTCGCCCCTCACCCATCATCCCAGCATCCATCCAGTGTATCTGTCTTGCAGTGGGCAGGGCCATCTAACAAGATCACTGCCGGCTAATCATCAGGGAAGATTCCCATTGGCCGAGTGCCCAGGGGACAGCCCGTGGCAGGAGGTTGGCATGACAACAACATAGATTGACACTGACAGGTCGTTTCTACACATAATGGGATTATGGAGAGAGGGAGTGGAGGGAAGGGTGGAGAGGGGGCGAAAGAGGTCAGGGCAGAGCGAGAGTGAGTGTTGGTTCATCGTTGTTGTCCTGTGTTAACAACATGTCGGTTATTAGATCTCAGTTCGTCCTCTAACACAGTTACTCCTACGATACTACTGCGTATACAGGGAACCCGGGCTTGTTTTGTTAGATTTGTTTTCCGATTGCTCTCCTGGTTTTATTTCTACATGTGTTGGAACATTTCGGCTGACTCTGTGTTGTAGACTATATGTGCTTTACAAAGAGAATGACTTGAATCAGGTTGGGCTCTTATACACCCTTCAATCAAGGCAGTTCAAGGGGCTGAGGCAGTGCCCACTTTAGAACTGGTTCTTGCCGTTCCAAGCCAAAGAATGGGTTCTCAGCAAGGACAATTGGTGCCAAATGTTATTGGCTGGGGGTGGGATTATTGTAACCAACACAAAATCAAAAGAAAAGTCTTTTGATTTTGAGTTCTGCTTAAAACCATCTATGTAAGGTACAGAAGTTTCAGGATGCTGTTCTGTGGAGCGATGAATGCAGTGGAGACCTGCTGCGCACGAAGGGTCAGGTGGAGTCCATCAGCCGTGTGGGAATTCTAGGAGGCAATGTCTCATCATCTATGAGGAAGCCCAAACTTGGGTGATATCTGACATTCCAAAGGTACAATGATCCCGAGACGACCTCATATTTGATCAGATTTAGCTTTTAAGAGTGACCCTCATATATTGACTGGCTAGAATCCAGACTAGAATCCCAGAGAAAATCTCTAGTTGGATTTATAGAAGGTATTTGCTGCATGTAAACCCATGAGTATAACAGGACTGGATATGTTTGCTCATGAGAAAATGGCTAAGATTCCTCATCAAGGTTGCCAGAAGCTGGTGTTTGGTGTCAATGCATCAAGTTTGCTGGTTGCTGTACGAGGTACTAGATAGAGACTTATCATGAAGGGTTGAATAATAATTAACCTGCAAAACTTCTCCTAGAGGCGGGACACTAATGACAGTGAAAAGCTTAAAATAAACGAGTTTCTACAAAGTGTGTAACAATGAATAAATAGGGAGGAATGAAATGTGATCATCCCACCACTGGCCAAAAGAGAGCACAGTGGCATTTTTTTTTTTAAGGATTTGGCTTTTCCAAATCAGTTCGGAATAAGACCCACCTACCGTGTAGGAGGTCGACATCATCTGGGTTTAGTAAAAGTAGGACTACCTAAAGCTGGAAAGTTGTGGGCAGAAAGATTTCCACCTCACACTCTTGAAAAGAACGATTCAATGTAGTCTTATATAATTTCAACGAGCAACCAATCGTGTTTTCTGTCTGTAACTGTCACATTTTTTCCTCCTGCTGAGGTTTACAGACTGTTTGGGGAAATTGGCCTGAAGAGGAGAACGACAGCAGTCTAGTCAGCACAGACAACAACCACACACACACACATACAGACACACACACACACACACACACAGAGGTTGAGCAGCCTGCAGGACTTGTGCCTGAGCGCTTCCACGCCAGCAACTCTTCCATGAATCAGCAACACAGGGATAAGGTGACAGATATGCAGAAGGACAGATGACGACAATATGAAATTGAGAGAGAGAGAGAGAGAGAGAGAGAGAGAGGGGGATGCTGACAGAAAATTATGGTTGAGAGATTGAACAAGTAACTTTTTGTCATGCAATTTAAAGGAGCAAGATGAGATTTGCCACATCTGTCCACTTGTCACCCTGTTAAATGAGACAAAGGTCACAGCATGACCTCTTGTGACCGTGGTCGAAATTAGACTTTCTTAATCACATCAAACTAACTTTAAATGATTAGAGACTCGTAGT
The DNA here is from genome assembly GCA_009660295.1 of Lophius piscatorius. Taxonomy (NCBI): domain Eukaryota; kingdom Metazoa; phylum Chordata; class Actinopteri; order Lophiiformes; family Lophiidae; genus Lophius; species Lophius piscatorius. The sequence goes on along the minus strand of VRLP01003227.1, from coordinate 5,446 downwards.
GTTTTACCCACATTCCCTCTCTCTCAATCCAACGGTCAAGACGGAATGCCGCCCATCCTGAGTTTGGATCTGTTCGAGGTTTCTGCCTGTTAAAAGGCTGTTTTTTCTCGCCACTGCCGCCTAGTTTTTGGTCGTGTGAGAATTCTTGGGTCTCAATAGAAAAAAGAGCATTTTTACGGGAAATGTCTTATGATGAAATCTTTTTCTTTTGCCATTATAGAAATAAAACTTGTCTTCACAGAGGCAGGAAGTTGGCTCGTAGGTCTCACCACTAATCGAAGGAAATTCCAGAAGAAAAGACGAAAAAGGCCATTACAGTAGATCAGTCTGGGAAGGGTTCCAAATCTATTTCTATGGCTCTGGGACGCCACAGATCCACAGTGAGACACATTATTTACAAACAAAGAATGCTTGAAGCAATAGCAAACCTTCCCAGAATCGACGTACTCTCCAAATTCCTGCAAGAGCCCGGCGAAGACTCATTCAGGAAGTCAGAGAAGATCCAAAGAAAACATCCAAGGATATTTTGCCCTCTCTCACCGCGCTAAAGGTTAGTATCTCCGCTACTAGAAAAGCACTGAGACAGAGTGGGATGGTGAGAATCCACTTTTAAACCAACACACGGTGATGACCCTCAGAGCTTTCAGGAGTGCATTCGTTGAACCTCCATCACCTGGTACGAAAAGTTCTTTGCTTGTTGTTTTTCGGCTTTAGTCTTTGCTCTTTGTGCAAGTGCAAATTGTAAGCTTGGTGTATCTGACAGAAAAGTCTTGACAACTATTGGCTAGATTGCTCTGAAGTTTGGTTTGGTTTACATGTTGACGCTCCACTGCCATCAACGGGTCCGATTTTCTACAATACTTCCCTCCATGACCTGCAACACCTGTGACACTATCAGCCTGAGCTGTACTGTTCTGTGTGTTCAGAGTTCCTTGGCATGTTAATGCAGTAAAAAGGTGACCATGCTAAAGATAATACCTGCAAAACATCAGCACATTAGCAGCCTGGCACGAACATTTAACTCGGAGGAACCTGGCAGAGCTTGTTTCTATCCATCATGAATAATTAAACTCAACCCTCCTGGTTCTGGGAGGCTAGAACGGTTTACAGCAAGAAAAACGAGACTGTAGTTAGAGAGGCGGGGATAAGGAAAGGTCGATGGTGGAGAAAAGGAGAAGGGGCTTTGGGGAAACAAAGAGGACAGATGAATGGATCGGCGAAGACAGGAAAGGGAAAGAGGGGTACATCTGGAGGAAAGGGGATGAAGGAAATGAGGAGGAAGATGGAGGAGGTGAAAGATGCTTATACGAAAGGAGGAGGTAAAACTAGTCTCAAACCTAATTACACAGATTAATGTGGTGTGGAGAGAAAAGTTACTCAAATAGACTAGAAAGAGGGAACGAGAGAGAGAGAGAGAGAGAGAGAGAGAGAGAGAGAGAGAGAGAGACGGAGTGACTATTTCACTCTGATGCTTAAATCTTTCTGTTTCACCCTCCTTAAACAGGATGTAACAGAACAGTACTCTCTCCTCTCTCTTTATCTCCCTCTTTTTCCTTCTCGTCCGTTACCCCCCTCTCATTATCAGATCAACTCATGGAGCTTCAGTAAAATCAGTGCATTAAGTGGCTTGACAAAACTCTGTTTTTCCACCAAAGTGTACCAGGTTCCAGATCCAGGAAGCAGTAGCCCGAAAACCCATGGTGGAGAGCAGCGTGGCAGGAAGACTGAGGTGTGTCCATATTCAAACTTGTCCATTAAACCTCCCTATGTGCCTGCCGCTACTTGATTCAGTTCAAGGTGGGGCATGGATCTCACAATGGTCTACAACATCTTCATATCTCCTGTCCCGATCCCACCCTGGTACTTGATGAAGGTCTTCCAGACTTCCACGCCTTGTGGCCTCCAGTAGATCCACTTGGCATCCATGGGGAATAATTCATAACAACTATCTAAACAATACTACTATTGCGTTTTATTATTGTGTTCCACTACTATTGTGGTAGTTCTTTCTCACGGCCCACTCTGGCCGGTTCCTCTCGTTTCCACGGCCAAACAAAGGATTCTTGGTCAAGAAGACTTGCTCCAGGGTGGAACTAAACCCTGCTAGTGAAGAAACAAGAAATGTTTTCATCAGTGAGATTATTGTAACCAACCAAAACTTTTTGACCACCATTTTTAAATTCAAAGATAGGATAGCGTAGCATACTGTAGACGGAAACTTAGATACAACAATTGATCTTACAATTAAAGGCTTGTTTGTGCTCAAAGTTAAAAGCATTGTTTCTGCTCTTGATGAATTTCATTCTTATTTGTACACCTTTTGTGAAACCTTATGGACCATGGTTGGGCTTTTGGGCCCAAATATGTAAAACGTTCTTGGGTCTTTTGAAAGGCGCTTCATAAATGTAAGTTTTTATTATTATTATTATTATTATTATTATTATTATTATTATTATTATCATTATCATTATTATTATTATTATTTTAAGGCCGTGGCTGCAGTGCCTCTGCAGATATTGGAAAACCAAACCAGTTCTTCTGTCACTTGCTGAACCTTCACCAACGTGACTCTAGTGCCCTGTGATGCACTGATTTGACTCCGATGCCTCTGTGATGTAATGATCTGGCTCTAATGCCTTTGCATAACTTAGTTCCCTTGCAATGTTATGAGGTGGCTCTAAAGCCTCTATGATCTATTGACATAGTTCAAGTGTTTCTGTGACATAATGAAGTGGCTTAGAAGGTTCACTTGTTGCATCTACAGCGAAATGGCTCTAGTGCCATGTGATGTAATGATTTGAAACGACTGCCTCCGTGACGTTATGGCGGGGCTCTAGTGCCTCTCCCGTCATATGAAACCAACCATTTTTTAGAATGTTCACTTTTTTAACCAACTCTGACCTGGCTCTAGCCCCAGGCTGGAACCAGGCCCTGGTTCTAGCCCCAGGCTGGAACCAGCCCCTGGTTCACGTCGGTGGAACGCTCTGGTTGGATTTACACTTCTCCTTGTAAAGAAGATGAATTATGGTCTTGTCTGACGGACAGATCCGAGAGTTTCAAGGGTTGTAAGAGCCCTCGCAGAATCCATTTACAGCTCGGGGAAGTTATTACAGCTGCAGTGACTTTCTCCGCCGTGCCAATGATTTTGAATAAAACAATACATTCCGGATCCGTCGCCCTGTGCTCCTGCAGCGCTCTCCATCCCATCAGCGCCCAGAACAGCCGCCAACTTCATATTTAAGTGCAACACTGAATCACGGCAAAACATTTTAAAGTAACCTTTTCAGCATTTTGATATCATTACTTCTGCTCTGGCCAAGTGGCTACGTTGAGATATTATAGAGCAGCTCAAGTAATTAAAAGGTGGTGGAAATAATGAATCCACAAACTGAGAGGAGTTCAGAAATGATCATGTGTGTGTGTGTGTGTGTGTGTGTGTGTGTGTTATTGTGATATTTCAATTAAATATCATGTAAAGTCGAGCCCTGAGGAGAGAAACAGGTGATCAGATTATGAGGCTTATTCGGAAATTTGGCAGTGTGACAAATTTCGCCTTTCGCCATGAAACAGGAAGTTGTTGTAACTCCACTATCCGATGACCAATCTGCCCCAAACTTCTCGCGTTGGGTACCATTCCCGATCTGAAGACATCCTCCTGTCAAGTTTAGCTGCAGACATGGCGCCACCATCCAGTCTAGACTACCTGCTTCTCGGTCCTGGGCATCAACTGATACCGGCTGCACCCATTTAGGTAACCTCATCCATCCAATCACTGAGTCACACCTGAATGCTGAGCCCGTCACCATCAGCTGCTTTCTTTTAACAACAACGGTCTCTATAGTCGTCTAGTTCTTGCGTACTGCTGGCTCGCATGCCCTCCACCTCCCCATCTCCGCCCAGTCCTCGCAGATCCATCAGCTTGATCATTCTGCAGTCAGAAGCCACCACTACCAGTTTCCAGACTCTAAAGGGGGGTGTAGTGTCTGCCCTGCAGCTCAGGGCAGACACCCTTTGATCACAATCTACACACTAATACACACTTTTCACACACAGCTCATAGGAATCGGGGCCTGTGAGATGTTTAGGGGTGACAGATTCTGATATGCTTCACAGAACAGACATGTTTCCTCCTCTTCCTTCCTCTCGTGCTTTCCACCTTCTTTCTAATCATTGGTCTTCATCTCACCCTATTGACTCTCCATCCACTGTAACGTCATATCTGACTTCCCTACACTCCATCTTATCTTCATGTCCTCCTCTTTTTCTCCCCCTTCCTCTTTTCAAACATTCTCCCCAATCTCCTCTACGTCATGCACTCAGACTTCCTGCTCTTTTATTCGCCTCCTTTCACACATCTTGTCTTTGCATCCTTTTCTTCCTTCTCTTGTCCCTTCGCTCTCGTCTCAACTTGACATTTCCTTTCTTCCCCTCCTTCCCCTCCCCCCTCCCTCCTCCCCTCCTCTCTCCCTCTGTTATTCCACCAGTCAACATTGATTAGATATCGAAGTTAATCCCAGATAAACTCCTCCGCTTATAGCCCACCGGCCTCACCCAATGTCAGAGCCGCTTCCTGCCAACGTGGCCTATAAACTGCGACGTGATTGGCTCACGGAGCTGCATGGCTTCGTACGAGCGCGCCACACATCTGAAAATAAGCAAGCGGGGATGAGTTAGCGGGAAATTAATTTGACAGGTAGTGCTGGGAGCCTGATGCGACGCACACACCTCCCCTAACCCATGACACATACATAAGCTTACTCACGCGTACACACACACGTTTACTCACCCATTTAGCTAAGCCCACAACGGCTATATGTTGTGAATGTACACACACACACACATGAACACATGAACTTATACACACACACACACACACACTAAGACTGGAGGGACATGGTGTACTCAGAGATGAAAAATGTACATAATGTGAAAAATATGTCATATAATATTTAAAATGCTCTAAAGTCAAAATGTCAAAAAATAATCTATAGTTAAAATAAAGATTTCAATTTAAGTATTTTTCATTATATAGTCGCTCTAGCTGTACCGCCCACTGTTTGAAAACACTGTAAAAAAATGTCTGCAGAAATAAGGTTTGAAAAATGGCAAAAAATATAAAACGGTAAAATTCAAAACTTTATAGCGCCATATTCGGTACGGTGATTAATCTTATATAAAAAAACAGTAGATAACATTTTTGTTTATGATCAGAATGTGTGGAAAACATGGAATTTTACGGGGTCAAACCTTCGATAAAATCAATGTTTTTGTCACGCCTCTGTGTTCCTTTTGTCACGCCTCTGTGTTCCTTTTGTCACGCCTCTGTGTTCCTTTCTTCCTGTTTGTCTTGTGATTGCTCCTCACGCTCACCTGTGTTTCCCCTCCAGCTGTGTCTCGTTGTCTCGTTATGTCTGTGTGTATAAAGTCTGTCCTTACCTTCCCTTCT